>WNGS01167840.1:3847462-3877722 GCA_020271785.1 Procambarus virginalis | reverse complement strand
CCGCCCCACACCTGGCCGCCCCACACCTGGCCGCCCACACCTGGCCGCCCCACCACCTGGCCGCCCCACACCTGCCCTTGTCCACACTTGTCACAATTCGTGCCTTAGTTCTCAGAAAGATGTCTTACTTATCTCAAACGGCCTCATTCCGTGCAGACGACTGCTTCCTCGATCATAAGTAATATTGGCCCTGACCACCCTGAGGTGGCCCTGGTATGAGGTGGTGGGCCGCCCGTGTACCGTCACCAGAGGCCTCGTGGTGCGCCAACAACAGGTGAAGAGGTCATCAGGGGCGCCCCAAGAGAGGAGGCCTGTACAGGCGTGACCGTGCAGTACTGGTGAGGAATGGTTAGGGCACACGGACCCGCCCTGGTCGGTCCTGGTACTTAACTAGTTGTACTTGGTGGGGCCAGGTGTGTGGCGGCCAGGTGTGTGTGGCGGGCTTCTTCCTTGCCTTTTACGTATTTATCAACAATGAAACCTCAACTTTTAAAAGTGGCCCCCGAGATGTTTTCTGGGCGTAGCTTGTGCGAGGCATCCTCACTACTGCCTCTATCACTACCCCCTCCCCCCGCAGACCTACCAAAACCTGCCCCCCCCCCATTCCCCACTGCTACCACACACAACACCGACTACTTTAACTACAACTACACCATCACACCCCCCTCACTGCTACCACCATAACCACAACCATCAAAACTACCAGTTGCAACTAGTTCTCCCTCTACTCTTGCCGGCCACCTGGTTATGAAGGGATTGGGTGGGAACTGTTGAACTTAACCGGTGAAGCGAAGAGCAGGCTGTCTTATGCAAAGCTGACCGCCTATTGCCGGAATGGCTAGTCGGGGTGTCTGGGAGGTGGATCGTGGGTATCCAGGATGAATAGGACAGACCTAGCCCAAGACCGCAACCTAGTTGGAACAAAACACAAGAGCAACGCCTATATTTAAAGGTCAATTAACGTCATTAAAGTAGATGCAATGTAGCTGCAACATTGCAGACAAACGTTCCCTTTCCATCGACTTGTACTTGACCCACCTGTTCCACAGTGGGTAGGGATGGGCTCAACCCTAATTCATAATTTACTTTTGCGTATTTTTCTCCCCTTTCTTTGTAAACGAGGTTATGAGAGATGAGAGAATATTTATTTTTTTATCAGGACCTATGGATCACATTTACAATCTAATCCTGACTCACAAACAGGAAGAATTAAACCGGAGGGGACAGGCCATGTGGTCTATACATGGCGTGTCTCAAAGAGGCTGGGAACCCCATTACGATGAGGTTGTGTTCCAAAAGGGGGGGGGGGGGGCTGTCAATATTTTGAAAAACCTTTAAGAATTGAAAGAATCTGGACAAGAAGAAACATTTTTTTTATTATACATCAAAGTGTTTTGCAACAAATTAGCTGCGATAGCCACAGGCGACCTACAAGGTATGCTAATCAAAACAAGATAAGCAAGAAAAACATTGTAAGTTATTCTTTAAAATCCACGACTACATCCTACGATATATATCACAATATAAAACAAAGAGGAAAAAATATAGCCAATGCTTCCTTCTGAAGCATCGAACCCTTTTAAAATAAATTTATTAAAATCATCACATTGAGAAATGTATAAAAAAAAAGACTTAGGCACCATTCTGTTAGGATCGAGTGATGTGTAGCATTTGGTATTACAAATTTGTCCATTTGGTATTGCTTATACTTTCGGCTGATTGTACTGATTCTCTCTTGTTTTTATTTACATTTTTCTTTTGCCAGGAACTTATACCGGCATAGACGTTCTTTTTTACGTGCTAAACAAGACAAGAAACATGTTTCTTTACTTCCTTTGGCCACACCATGACACATAGCGAGAGGCAATATATGGAAGAGACATATATACCATTGAAGTCCAAGACCGTTCCTTGGACGTCAATGCGACCCTGGCCAAGGCAATCAAATCAATTGGAGTTGATAATGGGTTGTTCAGGACGGGCCGAAACGTCGCCACTTTCATGCTCAATTCATGCAGTGGGGTTTCCGTCACTTGTTTCAGCCACGTTTATTGCCGATTGTGCAGAGTAAAATTTCCCATCTCGACCCTATTGCAGGTGCTTGGTTACCTTGTTTGCTGTCTGTCCTGAAGGACGTGTCGCCGCTCTCCTTCTGTTTGGGTCAGTGTTTGTTTATGATCTAAGTGCAGAGGTAAGACATTATTTGCCACCGGTTGTTTACTTCAATGTACCATAAATCACAAGGATATATTCATACTGTCTACCAGCACCTTTGCGTGTCTGTCTGCCCGTAAGTGTTGGTGTTCTGGGGGTTGTCTGTGTGAAGACCCAGCTGTCTGTCTTCTCTGCCTGTATCTGCTCACTCATTTCACCATTTCATATCTAAATTCAGTTGCGTCTTTTGGAGGCGTCGAAACCTTTAAGATACAGTATATTGGCTGATGTTTCCTAGTGTGTGTGTGTGTGTGTGTGTGTGTGTGTGTGTGTGTGTGTGTGTGTGTGTGTGTGTNTTTTGGGGCTATCACTCCATGATCACACTTACCAAATGGTTTTACAAAGTCTATGAATACCATATATGCATTTTTCTAATACTTCTTTGATTTTGGCATAGTGGTTGAGTAATTGAAAAAAAACTGAATCTTCCGGCTCTAAACTATAGTGAGCTGGTTGTGAAATTCATTGTTTTCCATAAAACTGGAGATTTGATTGTTATCATTCTTTCAAAAACTTGTGTGTAATATTATGCAATTGGTGCATACTTTTACCAAGCTTTACCACCCCTTTGTTGTTTGTGGAGTGGAGCTATATCTGCTGATTTAAGTGCTGCTGGTATCTCCCCTGTTTCGAAGCTGTTTCTTTGTATTACACCGACCGGCCTCGTGTTCCAACCTTACATTTTTTTATGAATATTGAATTCCAAGAGTCAGGACCTTAGACCGAGCGCATGATATGTTGTAAATTTATCTTTCAAGTCAAGGGTAATACCATTTAAATTGCCTGGGTTATGGATGCCAGTCATTCAGAAGTTGTCCTGATCACATCGTCAACTTTAATAACTAGCTGTTAAACATAGGGTTTCACTAACTTGTCATCCTATGTGTATGACCCTACAGCTATAAATATAGGTCCAATACGCAGACCCTGAGATGAACCAGGCTCCCACAGCCTCTGCTATCCCCGCTTGCCACGCTCCTTCCTACCCATAGGCAGGTCCACTGTAATTAGCGACAGTATCATACAGAAGGCAGACGAGTTTGTCTTGAATTTTGCATATCAGGAACTGAACCGCTTCTTAGTGTCTTGACGCAGTGTTGAGTCTAATGAGCCAGTTCCCGTGCAATTACATTGAAAAAATTACATTGCTATATGCTCTTAGCTAAGACTGTACACAAAGACTTCAGTGAGTGATCACAAGATCTCTCTACAGGTGGAAATAATGATAATAATAGTGAAATAGCTGATGGTGTTGATGTTAAATCAAAATATAATTTTAGTTATTATAATTACTATTTTACAATTAATATTTCATAGTTATTGATATTTATTAATAATTAATATTTTAAAACATTAATTTATAATTATAATTTGCTTTATAATTATAAATTTATAATTATTAGTTTATAATACCGGAGACCCCTGGGCTGTTAATTTTTAGTTCCAACACTTCAGTGTGGCGATCCAGAGGGAAACGCCTGCTGCAGCTCCTCGAATCCTGTCCGGAAGCAGAGGAGCTCCAAGAGATCCATAACCCTTAAACACTCATTGTATTAACCAATGTACATAATGTACCTTTTAATATCTAATAAAATACAACAACACACAAGAGGAAAGGGGTGGTAGAGAAAACACACCAAAAGTTCAAGTATGTTTATTGAGACAAGAAAAAAAAATACATCCTCAAGGGATAGAGTAGCTTAGGCTATTTCTACCCCATTAAACTGTATTGGAGGGGACCTAAACCCGTCTAAAGCGTGTGTGGTGCTTTCCTCCGAGGCTAGGGTTCCCTTCTTCCAGGCCAGAGATAGTAGTTAATAATTAACTTATAATAAATATTATAAATTTAAAAGAGGGTGCACATAAGCTGGAGCCAGACTACACAAGCTAACAAGCCTTGTTACTTAGCCTTGTGCAACTTTTCATTGTGATCCGTGATTATATGGAGAGTGTCATCGGTGGGGTCGGGGTCAACCCCCCATGCACCGCAGGGTTCCTATTGCAACCGACCAAGAATTATAATTAAAATGTGGGTTTGGTTTTCCATAGAGTTTTTTAAAGCACATTTTCAGTTGTTTAAGGTAAAGAAACCTATATCTATGGGCAGCACAAACGTCCACTAGACTGTGCGACACAGTGGTTGCAAGGATCAGGTTGGGTTACCGGTACCTGCGGCAGTGGCTGCAGTGACGGATCTCCCAATCCTGAGCACTCCTCCGTTGCAAACTCTGTGAGCAGACTACGTACGATCTCCCCACCTACATCACTGAATGCCCAGTTATTAGACCTTTCAGACCAGTTGGCATGAGGTACCTGGAGCTTTGCAATTACTTTATTCACTCTCGTATTCTTGAAGATATCCTCACAGTATACCCAAAATTTGCCAATGCAGGCTACTAAACATATGGCCCTGTATGACTAACCATCCTGCGAGATGGGGACCTTTATTACCACTGCTGCCTTATTCACTCTTGTGTTGATGATATCCTCAAAATGCTTCCGGAGTCTGCCAGTGCAGACTGCTTATCACATGCCTCTGTATGACTAACCATCCTGTGTGATGGGGATTTCTTAGCATCACCTAGTTAGCTTTTTTTTTTTTTGACACACTGTACCCACTTCATATAGCTTAGGTAGCTGCACTGATGTAGATGTCCCTCACGTACTAATAAAAAAATTGTTTAAGGTAGGGAGTACCACACCTCTGGCTGGAAGAAGGGGACCATTAGCCTCGGAGGAAACCACACATAACGCACTAGAGGGAATGTTTGGTCCCCCCCAATACAGTTTCTGTGTGCTTTTCTCCTGCCACCCCCCCTTCCTTTGATTTTTTTTTTTTTGCTTTTTACTTATTATTTCAGTTGTTTTGTAACATTTTTGGTTACACAACATACCCACACATTGTGATACGTTGTGTAGGTGAAATGTGTCTTTCACATATCACACACAAAGATCACACATGTGTGTGTATACACACACATGTGTAAACTGCATGTTTTTTAGAGGGAGGAACGGAGAGAGAAACCCGGACCCACGGTTTTATTCCTATCTATCTATATATTACATCATAATAAGAGATAGATGTCACTCGAAGAATATCGTGATTTTACCAACACACAGTGCCTAATGTATGTGTCTGGTAAATACGATATTTACCGTAATTTAGACGGTATGTACGTTACGTTAATTTACCGTAATTTAATTATGGTATTTACCGTAATTTAGACCGACAACGAGAGCGCAATTCCATAGTCTCCTGATTCTGATGTATGCCCACTACTACTAGAAGCCTAGTCAAACGAACCCTGATAATAAATGTAAGTGCGCTTGACAAATTAATTCCTTACAGGTGGATTGCTTATGTAACTTGTAGTAGTTGAATCATTACCCGAGGAGACGAAACAGTGGTCAAGTCTTGGCAATGTTCAAGACACACGAGACTATAATCAAGTATTTCGTCCAGAAGCCTGTCCACATTGGCGGGATTAATATGCTGCCTGCCCCTGTTTATGACTGAAGAACACTTGACAACATCACGCTCTTGGGGCTAGGCTCGTCCAAGCGGCGGCCGACCCCAAAGATGCAGTCATTAATTTTAACAAAATCTGTATTTTCTCAAAAAGGAAACATTATATCATACTAGAATGTGTTGACTAGTTAAGCCTACGTTTAGGTTGTTAGGTTGGCCATTATTGGTATTTGCAGTACATTGATGAAGCATGTATAAAGGAGATTCGAACAGAGGACGTGAACGAAGCACTGCTCGAGAAAAAACACATACGTCAATAGCTGTGAGTCTTGTGTAAATTGTTCAAAACCGGGGGGTTGGTGGCTGGGTTAACGAGCATTTGGCGTTTGTTGGTGAGGACGGCTAGTTCTTTACACCTGACTTGTAGCTGATTATGATCAAACTTGTCTCGAACAGTGGTCGACTACAGAGCCAGGACGTTCAATTTACGACGTGTGTCTCTGGGGTTGGCCATGGCTTGGACGAGCAAGGCTTCGACGAGCATGGCTTGGACGAGCATGGCTTGTACGAGTATGGCTTAAACTCACCATGTGATGCTCAACACGCACAAATAGCAGTTCAAAACAACGCGAGCTCATTAGACACAGACTAAGACAAGCACTGACAACGATTCCTTTAACACGTGAGATAGACGTGGCAACCCCGCCCTGGCGCTTCATGAAAGCCGGGGGTTCGAACCAGGGCTCGGCGGCCGTCGAAGCTTTTGCTCGTCCAAACCTGGTTGCTGCGCCTAGTTATCATCCTCCCTAATGACTTAATAATGCCTGCGCCCGACACCAGGCTGTAATTACCACATGGGTTGAAGTGTCAGTCAACCAGTCTAACCATGTGCTCTTTTTTCGTTCTTCTATAAGCAGTAGTGTTTACGATTGTATCGTTTGCTCGTGTGTTATTAACCCAAGTCTCATAAACGCTGTTTGGGCAACACTGTTCAATAATAGCAATACATTAAAAAGGATCATAAACCTCAGGGATTCAAGAGTTATTTTTAAGAGTGTTTGCTACGTAATGTGTGCGTTGAAAAGTGTAAGATTTCAACACCTATCGGAGAAAGAGTCCTTTTTGAAACCATGTATTATAGGAGGTAGTTCCTGACTGCCGGAGTGGAAAGAATCATAGTTGCAATTTTCTCGTGCACGCACGTGTTGACGTGCGTGCACGAGTGAAATTGTGCACACACACACTCGTAATAATAATTACACTTATTACTTAACCTATACCGTTGATAGGTTAAGTAATAATTGTAAATAAGAAGCAATAAGATGCTTATCTTAACATACTAAGAAGGTTAGGTGAGGTCGGTGTTTTCTATAAAGTTTTTCAAGGTAAACTAAAATATTCACAATCAATTAGTATGTCACATATGCACTTATTAAATAAGCCAATATTGACTGTAAGCAAGCGCGAGAACGGGTTGTGTGCATATATGTAGGCATAGGTTAGGTTAAGTTAGGTGTTTAGGTTCTGTTGGCGATTATTTGTATTTGTAGTACGTGGGAGAAGCATTTATAGCGTTGTGGTTCGAACAAAATTCGTCAGAGAAGCAATTGTTCCGATAGTGTTCGAACGAAATCAGTTGAGAGTCGTGTGTAAACTGTTTTTCATTCATAAACTGCTGGGGTTTGGCGGGTGCATGGAATGGACTTTGGGTCTTTGGAGGACGGGCTGCAGAGGGATGAAGCCGCACCGCCAGCCCGTCCTCCAAACAAAGATCCAAAAGTGATTCCATGCACCCGCCAAACCCCCTGTTTATGAATGAAAAGCGGTTTACACACGACTCACAACTGTTGACGTTCGAACATATCCGGAACAAGTGCTTCACTGATCAATTTTGTTCGAATCACAGCACTATAAATGCTTCACCCACGTACTACAAATACAAATAATTGCCAACAGAACCTAAACACCTGACCTTATCTAACCTATGCCTATATATACACAATATGCTAATATATTATAATATTAATTTATACTTGAGAAAATTCCCGTTTTGAATGAACAGCATGTTAACATTTATGAATGCGTCTGTGGGGTTGACCGCTGAATGTAATTGACTTGAGTCGAGGATGGGTTGGCACCGCAGAGGTTCCGGGTTCGAACCCCTAGGCACGGGCTTTGATCGTTGCCCATTCACGCACCGGTAATTGGGGGACCTGGTTGTAAACCAATTCGTGGATCGTGAACTGGAGAAAAGCAAGCAGGGGTAAAGTTTCCAGTGAGCTGTGGGAGGAAGAGTTCTCAACTTCCCAACAAGATTCAGCACTCTTCTGGTCCCCCTAGTCTAGTCGCAAAAAAAATATTTAGTCCACAAACTAATTATTCACATCGTGTGCTAAACCAATGCTGGAATGCACCTGTAGAATGGGGTCTGGGCTTAAAAAAATATATGCTAGCAGCTCGCCAAATTGACATCCTGTCCCGTTTTCTGTTGTGGGTCCGCTGGTAGGTTAGGATAAGGGACACTTTAGTACGACAGTTTCTTGACTTTGGGAAACCTTAGGAGGACGGGTTGTACACCCACAGCCACACACCCACGACTCAAAACACTTAAACGCATAAAAGTCGCCCCCCCTCCCCTTGCTACACACCCGCGTAAGAAAAAAAAACCGAATATTCCCTACTCATTATCGAAGCCAAAGTGGACGCAATGAGGGAGAAGCAAGAATGCTCTCGTTCGTGCATGGTTAACGAAGCTCCCAGGACGAGCAGCATTTAGCGAGATAAGGTGCGTAATAACAGGGTGGAGGAAGAAGGAGGGTGGGGTGGGAGGGGGAGTTTTCACTGTTGCCGGACAATACCGCCAGGCACGCACGGGTCGGCTCCGGGGTGTTTAATTGTGGCTACTTACCCTTCAACGCCTTCCTCTCTACCGCTGTTATAATGAGAGGGATCTGGCCAGTTCCCGAGACTCCACCTGCTACAGGACGTCTGGCGAGTTCCCGAGACTCCACCTGCTACAGGACGTCTGGCGAGTTCCCGAGACTCCACCTGCTACAGGACGTCTGGCGAGTTCCCGAGACTCCACCTGCTACAGGACGTCTGGCGAGTTCCCGAGACTCCACCTGCTACAGGACGTCTGGCGAGTTCCCGAGACTCCACCTGCTACAGGACGTCTGGCGAGTCCCCGAGACTCCACCTGCTACAGGACGTCTGGCCAGTCCCCGAGACTCCACCTGCTACAGGACGTCTGGCCAGTCCCAGAGACTCCATCTGCTACAGAACGTCTGGCCAGCCCCCGAGACTCCACCTGCTACAGGACGTCTGGCCAGCCCCCGAGGCTCTACTTGTTACAGGACGTCTGGCCAGCCCCCGAGACTCTACCTGTTACAGGACGTCTGGCCAGCCCCCGAGACTCCACCTGCTACAGGACGTCTGGCCAGCCCCCGAGACTCCACCTGCTACAGGACGTCTGGCCAGCCCCCGAGGCTCTACTTGTTACAGGACGTCTGGCCAGCCCCCGAGACTCTACCTGTTACAGGACGTCTGGCCAGCCCCCGAGACTCTACCTGCTGCAGGACGTCTGGCCAGCCCCGAGACTCCACCTGCTGCAGGACGTCCCTGAAACTCTGCCTCCAACACCACACACACACACACACACATGGGAGGGAGGAACCTCTCCCGTGAAATCAAATCACTGCAATTTTACAATCTAAAGCCATCACTGTAGCGTTAATTCCGGGTAACGGATACCTCCAATTTTTGTTCAAGGGTTATTCATGTCCGAGGAGCTGAAGTCGGTGACTGTTCCCAATTCTGTTATTTGAGAACTTGAGAGATGGAGAGAACGAGAGAGGCATGGAAGAAGAGAGTGAGAAGAGGAGGAAGGTGAAGGACAGAGGGACAGGCAGACCTTGGGATATAAACAGGCAGACCTAAAGTACAAGACAGAGACCCCGAGACATAGGCCTACAGACACAGCCGTAACTATAGACAGACACAGATCTAGAGACACAGTGCCAAACATGCAGACGTTAACCCCCCCCACCCCCCCGATCCCCCCGCCCACCACCACGCCACACAGCACTCTGCCACACAGCACTCCAGTCACACACAGCACTCCAGCCACACAGCAATTCGCCACACACAGCACTCCAGCCACACACAGCACTCCAGCCACACAGCACACCAGCCACACACAACACTCCAGCCACACACAACACTCCAGCCACACACAACACTCCAGCCACACACAACACTCCAGCCACACAACACTCCAGCCACACACAACACTCCAGCCACACACAACACTCCAGCCACACACAACACTCCAGCCACACACAACACTCCAGCCACACACAGCACTCCAGCCACACAGCACTCCAGCCACACACAACACTCCAGCCACACAGCACTCCAGCCACACAAACACTCCAGCCACACACACACTCCAGCCACACACAACACTCCAGCCACACAGCACTCCAGCCACACAGCACTCCAGCCACACACAACACTCCAGCCACACACACACTCCAGCCACACACAACACTCCAGCCACACACAACACTCCAGCCACACACAACACTCCAGCCACACAGCACTCCAGCCACACACAACACTCCAGCCACACACAACACTCCAGCCACACAACACTCCAGCCACACACAACACTCCAGCCACACACAACACTCCAGCCACACACAACACTCCAGCCACACACAACACTCCAGCCACACACAACACTCCAGCCACACAGCACTCCAGCCACACACAACACTCCAGCCACACACAACACTCCAGCCACACACAACACTCCAGCCACACACAACACTCCAGCCACACACAGCACTCCAGCCACACAGCACTCCAGCCACACACAACACTCCAGCCACACAGCACTCCAGCCACACACAACACTCCAGCCACACACAACACTCCAGCCACACACAACACTCCAGCCACACAGCACTCCAGCCACACAGCACTCCAGCCACACACAACACTCCAGCCACACACAACACTCCAGCCACACACAGCACTCCAGCCACACAGCACTCCAGCCACACACAACACTCCAGCCACACACAACACTCCAGCCACACACAACACTCCAGCCACACACAACACTCCAGCCACACACAACACTCCAGCCACACAGCACTCCAGCCACACACAACACTCCAGCCACACACAACACTCCAGCCACACACAACACTCCAGCCACACACAACACTCCAGCCACACACAACACTCCAGCCACACACAACACTCCAGCCACACACAACACTCCAGCCACACACAACACTCCAGCCACACAGCACTCCAGCCACACACAACACTCCAGCCACACAACACTCCAGCCACACACAACACTCCAGCCACACACAACACTCCAGCCACACACAACACTCCAGCCACACAGCACTCCAGCCACACAGCACTCCAGCCACACACAACACTCCAGCCACACAACACTCCAGCCACACAGCACTCCAGCCACACACAACACTCCAGCCACACAACACTCCAGCCACACACAACACTCCAGCCACACAACACTCCAGCCACACAACACTCCAGCCACACACAACACTCCAGCCACACACAACACTCCAGCCACACAACACTCCAGCCACACACAACACTCCAGCCACACACAACACTCCAGCCACACACAACACTCCAGCCACACACAACACTCCAGCCACACACAACACTCCAGCCACACACAACACTCCAGCCACACACAACACTCCAGCCACACACAACACTCCAGCCACACACAGCACTCCAGCCACACACAACACTCCAGCCACACAACACTCCAGCCACACACAGCACACCAGCCACACACAGCACACCAGCCACACACAGCACTCCTGCCACACAACACTCCAGCCACACAACACTCCAGCCACACACAACACTCCAGCCACACACAACACTCCAGCCACACACAACACTCCAGCCACACACAACACTCCAGCCACACACAACACTCCAGCCACACACAACACTCCAGCCACACACAACACTCCAGCCACACACAACACTCCAGCCACACAGCAACAATCTCTCCAGTTAAAGCCAGCAACATAAACTAGTTTCATTGATATAGATCTTACCTCCTGCAAACAGGCGATTCACAAACCTGTACTAAAACCCTAATGGCGATCAAATTTCAAGCACACAATCTCCCCCTCGGGTCTTAACTACACAAAACTAGTTGCATTTCCAAGGCATAGTAATTTAAACAACTTTTGTATCATTAACATCAGTGTTAATAACGGGAACATTTCGCCATGTAGAGTAGCATTTCTCGTGATGATTGAGGCTGCAGGAGCATCACTGGGAGATGAATCCTTAATCTGTGGCCAGGCGATGCTCCAATCCGTTCTCTCGGCTTCGCCACTCCGTAAAAAATGCAAATGTTTTCCAGAAACGGACGAATCCAAGGAACCACCACGTCCTAACCTATGGAGGCCGAGGCATGGGAGAACGACACTATTACGGTGTGTTAATTTTGGCTAAGAAGTCGCATTGTTAACGGATTGGGCGACTCCGTAAACATTGGGACGGTGTTGTCTGCCTCCAGGTAAGGAGGCCACCACCTCACTGTTTATTTTATTCATGAAGTAAATTAATTTAAGACTCAAAGCTTCACGCCAGGTAATTTCACATGGAGATTGGGCTCGCTGGGTGGAGGTGGCAGGGGGTGGCACGGGCGGGGTGGGTGGCAGGGGCAGGTGTGGGGGGGTGGCTTGGGGGGGGGGGTTGCTGGGGGGGGGGTTGCTAGGGGGGGGGGGTTGCTGGGGGGGGGGTGGCTGGGGGAGAGTCGAGTGCTTGCTGGGGGAGCGGGGGGTGGCGGGAGTGCCTGTTATCGGAGGTGGCAAGAACTACTCCCAAGACAGGTCTCGAGCATTTAGCCTATCATGGTCAGCATTTCGCATGTCCCATGGTACCCATTTACATAGACTGAAACAATGATGAATGACTTTACCTACTGCAAGATGTTATCGCGTCAATTTGGTCACCTTGCTATTTGCTTCGCGGATCAATGTCCCCGCGACTCGGTCTCTGGCCATGACTTGTGGCTGTCGGTCTGGTTGACCAGGCTGTTGGACGCCGCTGGATGCAATCTGGCGTAGGAATCGCAACCGGTTGATCAGGTACCCATTAGAGGATAGGTCCTCCCCCCCCCCACCCCAAAGATGTTGACCACAGTCAACAATATTGGCAATGTTTCCACCCATGAACTCACTCGGTTCATTTCCCATTCTCTTGACCCTCTCTCATTCACCCCATTACTTTAGGCTTGGGAACAGGGGGGGGGGAGGGGGGAGGCGGGGGTCAAAATGGGCCATTAGCATGGGCCTACTATTTTAAGGAGGCTTAATTATATAAATTTATTTGCTATTACCCTCTTTGTAAATTTCTAGTTCTTTTATTCTGTCGTGTTATTGTAAATTACACAAACATACAATGTCGGAAGTGGCTGGGAAATGCAGTCAGGTAAGACATAATAATTTGTAGCAGCCCGTAACAGCTGTCTAACTCCCAGGTACCTATTTACTGCTAGGTAACAGGAGCATCAGGGTGAAAGAAACTCTCCCCATTTTTGTTTCTCGCCGGCGCCGGGAATCGAACCCGGGCCACAGGATTACGTGTCCAGCGTGCTGTCCACACACACACCGGGGCCCCCCCGCGCGCCGTGTGTACTCACCTATTTGTGCTTGCGGGGGTTGAGCTTTGGCTCTTTGGTCCCGCCTCTCAACTGTCAATCAACAGGTGTACAGATTCCTGAGCCTACTGGGCTCTATCATATCTACACTTGAAACTGTTTATGGAGTCAACCTCCACCACATCACTGCCTAATGCATTCCATTTACTAACTACTCTGACACTGAAAAAATGTTTTCTAGTGTCTCTTGTGGCTCATCTGGGTACTAAGTTTCCACCTGTGTCCCCTTGTTCGTGTCCCACCCGTGCTGAAGAGTTTGTCTTTGTCCACCCTGTCAATTCCCCTGAGAATTTTGTAGGTGGTTATCATGTCTCCCCTTACTCTTCTGTTTTACAGGTATGTGACGTTCAGCTCCTTCAGCCTTTCCTCGTAGCTCATACCTCTTAGTTCCAGGACAAGTCTGGTGGTATATCGCTGAATCTTCTCTAACTTTGTCTTGTGTTTAACTAGATATGGACTCCAGGCAGGAGCTGCATATTCCAAGATTGGTCTGACATAAGTGGTATACAGGGTCCTGAACGATTCCTTACACACGTTTCAAATGGCAGTTCTTATGTTGGCCAACCTAGCATATGCCGTTGATTATATCCTTTTGATGTGAGCCTCTGGGGACAAGTTCGGTGTGATATCAACCCCCAGGTCTTTCTCTCTATTTGACTCTTGCAGGATTTCACCTCTCAGATGGTACCTTGTGTTCCGCCTACTGCTCCCTTCGCCTAGTTTCATTACTTTACACTTTCCTGAGTTGAACTTTAGCAGCCATTTTCTAGACCATTCTTCCAGTTTGTCCAGGTCATCCTGTAGTCTCTGTCTATCTTCATTTGTCTTGATTCTTCTCATAATTTTTGCATCATCAGCAGACATTGAGAGGAATGAGTCTATACCCTCTGGAAGATCATTTACATATATTAGAAACAGTATGGTTCCAAGTACAGAGCCCTGTGGGACTCCGCTGGTGACATCTCGCCACTCTGATGTCTCTCTCCTCACAGTTACTCGCTGTTTCCTGTTGCTTAGATACTCCCTTATCCACTGGAGCACCTTCCCTTTTACTCCTGCCTGTTGCTCCAACTTTGTAACAGCCTTTTATGGGGTACTGTGTGTGCGTGTGTGTGTGTGTGCGTGCGCGCGCGCGCGCGCGTGTGTGTGTGTGTGTGTGTGTGTGTGTGTGTGTGTGTGTGTGTGTGTGTGTGTGTTTTTTGTATAAATATATACATACATAAATACGTTGTACTAAACTTATTTGAATTTGAATCATACACTATATGTACATCTGTATACCCATACATGAAGCATATTTAAGACCGATTGCAAAAATACTTATTTAAGCAGTTTGAAATGGTGTCTACATATCCCATCTGGCCTGACCCCATTACCAGCTTGGCACGGCCTTATAGCCTCGTCTCACAATTAAACTCATAATCCCCAATTTCTTACTCCATCCCCCATTTTCTAGCCGCTTTCAAATCCCTATTCTCATGTCGGTAACCCATCCCCCCTCTCTTCTCATACCCTCACTTCCCCCATTCCTCAACACATTCCTCTCCCTATTTGATCCTCTCCCTTAAAACGAAATAAAAAATGGGGGTTCTTGTCGGCGCCTTGACTTCTAATGGGATAGGGGTTATTGGAGGAGGAACGGTAGGGGGTGAGGGGGTAAAGGCAAGGGGTAGGTAGGTAGGTAGGTAGGTAGGTAGGTAGGTAGGTAGGTAGGTAGGTAGGTAGGTAGGTAGGTGGGTGTGTGTGGAGAAGGGGGGAGAGGGAGAATGAAGAAGTCAGGGGCAGAGAGAGAGAGAGAGAACGGAGGTCAGAAGGTTAATCAATGGCCAGGTATATCTTAAGTCTACCGCCAGTTGCCTACCTTGCCCCTCTCACCCCCGCCCCCGCCCCCCCTTTCCCCCCTCCTGCGTACTAAGGGGAAGAGAGGGGGGGGGGAGGAGAACGAAAGAGGAAAGGAGGAATTAAAAAGGCATAAAAGAGTGGGAAATTGGAAGTGAAATCAGGTGAGAAAAGTAAATAGGACAGAAGAAATGATAAGAAGAAATGAGATGGGAAAGAAGAGTGGGGAGGAGGGCATGAAAATGAAGATGATAACTGGGAAATGAGGAAGGGTTGTAAACGCTGAGAATGGGGGGGAATGAAGAAGTTCTAGAGTGAGAAATGAAGAGAAATGAGACGGAAAGAACAGGGGAAAAAGCCAGGACTGGCAAACAGGAAAGCTGTAAACTTTCATAATTATAAACACACAAACATTTATGAATCAATCATTTTCTTAACTAAAACAAAAACAACAACAGCAACAAAACTGTGGAACAAAACAACACAATGGTCGTGTACATGTTAGAAGAGAAAACCCATAAACAACAACAACAACAACAACAACAACACACTCTCTCTTGGCCACAATAATGACTTTTGAATGTGTTCATAAACATCAGAGTTTTCCTCTTCCTGAATCACTAGATTGTCCAGCCCCGTTCTCGCAGTGTCACACCCTGTAAACAAACGAACAAAATATGTAACTTTTATGTCTAGCCCGAGTCGTTGAAACCCCAGGAACCAACCTATAACCTATCGAGGCTTATATTGGTACACGTTAATAATACTGCGCTCTTAATTTTGACTCAAATCACGCATTTGTTTTTTTACGGTTTGGTTTGAGAGCGGTGTGAGGGGAGTGTGTGTGTGTGTGTGTGTGTGTGTGTGTGTGTGTGTGTGTGTGTGTGTGTGGTGTGTGTGTGTGTGTGTGTGTGTGTGTGTGAGTGGTGTGTGTGTGTGGGGTGATGAGAGCGAAAGTGAGGGTAGGGATAAAATACCCCATTCCCATCCCCTATCCTCCACACCTATCCTGTCAACACACTTCACCAATACCCCACCGAGTGCGCGTTTTTTTTTTTTTGTGGTCGTATGCTAATCGAATTCTCCCCATTTAATGGCCGGATAACTTGAATTATGCGGCTGATGGGACGGCTTTGGGAAGTGATCGGTGGACGCACGGGAACACCGGCCTTGATATGGAAGACCGTGACGCCTTCTGCCTAGAATATGTGTGTGTGTGTATGTGTGTGTGTGTGTGTGTGTGTGTGTGTGTGTGTGTGTGTGTGTGTGTGTGTGTGTGTGTGTGTGTGTGTCTAGTACAGACTGGAGACTATGTGCACACTGGAGTCTACACACACACACACACACACACACACACACACACACACACACACACACACACACACACACACACACACACACACTTGAGACTATTAATTTTTCAACGTCAAAGATTACTAAGCTGCTTATTTATGCTATTACTCTCTCCCTCATCAATATTCAGTAATTGAATTACGGAGTTTGAAACCTCCTTGAAAAATGTACTTTGATTATAATATTCATTTATTGCGCTAAGGACGGGCTAATCCGACCCATTCCCCCATAAGCCCTGGTGTCTAGGGCCTAGGCCAAGTTGTAAGTCAAATACTGACGTTTAAACCAATCTTACTAAAATCTACGTAAGTTGGGACGTCAACGGCCCCCCGTTGTATCGATGGGTTAAATTTATCCATTCGTGACGTCACATGCTGAGTTGGAAGTTCGAACAAGTATCATTACGAGTGAATGTGTTGATCTTGATACCTGGTAGAAAAAAGTCGAGTTATTTAACAGTCAATGCCTCAGCTTGTATCGCTGTGCACTACCAGACCTACATAATGGTGACCGTTGTAAGCATAATTTGTGAATGAAGGAACCATTCAAGTCGTATATCTTGGGAGTCCATCCTCGCACTCACTGTAGTCTCCTGGCTGGCCTGGCCTCCACACCGACACTTGAAGAATTAAAAAAATAATCATATATATCCTTTTGTTTGAACCAACCTTCCCACAAAACTCCATTAGCACTTTTTTCAGACCTTCACTTGTCACTTGCCACTCAGATTTTGTCCCAAAAATATCAACTTCATGCTTAAGAAATAACAATGAAGCTGATATTTAAATATGTCTCACTCATTCTTAAGAATGAGCGAGGGACGTAGTGACATAGCAAGATAGAATACGTCAACTTGTCAGCAGAGAAAACAAGAATCACCCTCCTCCCACAACCCCTTCTCCCTTCAGCTGAATACCTGGAATAATTAATGAATTAGTCACAAAGAGATAACTTGTTGACAAGTAGTTTAAATCCTGTTGAAATCAGATCAGTGCAACATGAACTGGGAGCCCAGTGACTGTGGTCGGGGGCCAGAGCCTGAATAGTGTGTCTCAAAAATGCCGAGCTCTGCAAATATATATAAATATAAATATATATATATATATATATATATATATATATATATGTATGTATATATATATATATATATATATATATATATATATATATATATATATATATATATATATGAGAAAGCTGCATGAACGCGCAAGCCATATATCACTAAGACCTCTTTGACCCGGCCAGGATTCGAACCAATGATCGTCTAAGACGATCATTGGTGCGGTGGTCACGGTACTGTGTACGTTTAGGGGTGATCCTGGACGGCATGGGTTCGAATCCTGGCCGGGTCAAGAGTTCTTAGTGATATATATATATATATATATATATATATATATATATATATATATATATATATATATATATATATATATATACCTTTATGGACTAATTTAATGTTAGTTATCTTTCACTTTGTATTCGCATCATTCCCATGTTATGTATATGTTGTCTCTGCAAGTCTCACTGCTCTACTGGTAAGCCACAGTAAATAGGTGTACTGTACACATATTTACAGGTGTACAGTACACCTGCTCGCCCTAGCCACAATTGTAATTATTTGTGTAAATCCCTTAACGATAAAGCTTCTAAATCTAACATCAAAGGGTATGACAAAAACCATAGAAACCCGAGTTTAAACTACATCAAACAAGCTGTTAACCAAGCAAGCAGGCACACGCAAATTCGACTTTATTTGCCACTGGCATTCCATCCCTTCTCTTCCATTACTTCTCCCTGCCTCCACCCCTCCCATTTCTTCCCCCTCCTCTCCCTCGCCTTCCTAAATATTTTCCCAACGATGCCACGTGATAACACCAGCATGAGATGTATCTCCAGTTTCCATCTACAGCGAGGCACAGGAAAACACTTGTGAGAGCCGCACGTGGGTGGTGGTGGATCTGAGAAGTGGGTAAGTGGGTGAGAGAGAGGGAGAAGTGGAACTAGCAAGAAGGGGGAAGTCGGAGTGGGAGGGGAGGGAGGGGAAGAGAGAAAGGGGAGAATTAATTTGAAATCTCATAATTTTCTAATATTAAACAATCGTGCTCCTGTGAAAACTAAATATCACATTTTTTTTTCAGAGAACAGCAGCAGCATAGTACCTCCACAAGTGACAACACTGCACGCATCACAGGTGACAACACTGCACGCACCACAGGTGACAACACTGCACGCACCACAGGTGACAACACTGCACGCACCACAGGTGACAACACTGCACGCACCACAGGTGACAACACTGCACGCACCACAGGTGACAACACTGCACGCACCACAGGTGACAACACTGCACGCACCACAGGTGACAACACTGCACGCACCACAGGTGACAACACTGCACGCACCACAGGTGACAACACTGCACGCATCACAGGTGACAACACTGCACGCATCACAGGTCACAACACTGCACGCACCACAGGTGACAACACTGCACGCACCACAGGTGACAACACTGCACGCACCACAGGTGACAACACAAATCCTGTATACCAACCTGTCATGTTGACTTGCATCTTAACATATGCACCCAACGATCCTGCGATTCTTAGAAAAATTATTTACCCAGGAAATTTACACTGCTCACATAACCTGCACTTCCACAAATTACTACGCTCACGACAAAATTTACACAAAACACATTTACCAAAACTTCCCTAAAGTTTCAATGAATAAATTTTGAAATATAGGATCATTTACACCTAAGAAAATGTATAAAAAAAATAACTAAGGTGAAAACCATGTGTCAACAGAGGATACTTTTCACACGTCTGTCTAAGCTCGTTTAGTGAGAGCTTTGTCCCTGAGAACCCAGGTCCACACACACACAGACATGCAGGCAGGCAAAGGAAGGCAGCCTGACAAGGGAAGGCAGCTAGGCAGGCGAAGGCAGGCAGGCAGACTGACAGAGAGACTCAGACACATACATCTTACCTGACAGGAAATTATCACAAAACCCCTATATTCATCAATGGCAGAAGGCCAAAAACAGAAACTAAAATCCACGGAAAAAATCCAAAGAGTACCGAGGAAAAGAGAGGCACTAAGAAGGTTCAGAAATGAGTGTACCAGCGCCAAAAAACAAACAGTGAGGCAGTGTAAAGATGACTTAGCGACTGAGCTAAGAACAGCCAAGGATACCACACGAGCATTTCATAAAATCAACAGTAAGAAACTGATTAATTAGAATAACATGAAAACGTTCTCGCAGAGCGAGATACGGAAATTTCAGATCATTAAGAGCCGAGGCAGACTTGGGAGCTGGCATAAGAGGTTAGAGAATGGTAAAAGCCGTCGAGAATAACAGCCAGTAGTGTCTGAGAATGAAGCAACTGGTAGAATTCGAGATAAACAAAGCTATTGGACAAGGGCCAGATACCACTATGGATACTGAAAGCAGCAGCAGAGACGCTCTGACAAAAACTCCGCTACTTCTACTGGTCGGCAGAGCGACAGCCTTGCTTCGAACATGGTTCGAGTTCGATTCCCGATGGAGCAATGAGTCGGGCACTGTTCCTGCTCTTCTTCCTACTATCTCAACTCAACCTGTGCCCTTACAAATTACAGCTGAATTGGCCGTTTGCCCATATGACCGAATATGGACGTAATTTGAAAATGAAACAAAAATTAAAATAAATTTAGGATTTTTTTCCCCAAAACAGTAAGTTAAGGGTCCTCTGGTAGGTTGGTGGGCAGGAAATTCTCCCTAAGTTTCAAAACATCATGAAAAATGTTAATTAAAAGTTTCCTCTCCTAACCTTTCCTCTCCCTCCTCTCCTAACCTGAAAGTCCTCAGAAACCAGAGGACTCAAACAGAAAACGGAACAGTACATCACTTTCGTGAGCCGATTTCATTTAAAATTACGTCCATTTTTGTCTTAACTCCTGTCCTGTCCTCGTATTAACCTTCCAAGCTTAGCGACTTGTCTTTATAATTACCTTGCCAAATCTCTGACAAAAATCTACGTGTTATCAGCGAGAGGGCAACTCCCGGGCGCCTGGAAGACTGCAAACCTTGTTCCAATATATACAAAAAGACAGGTTTAAGCCCTCAAATTAGAGACCTGCGTCACTGAATTTTAGTACTTGTAAAAAATGGGGAAGATTATCAGAAAGATAATTCAGTATATCATATATATTCAGTATATCAAAAGAGAAACAGTATAGTGTTAGAAAGGAAAAGGCAAGACTTAGGAACCTGAAACAGTTCTACGACAAGGTTCTTACAAATCAGAATAAGAGAGAAGAATAGGTGGGTGGGCTGTATCTTCCATGACTGCCAAAATGCATTTTAAACAGTCCTCAAAAAAAAGTTTGATAAGTATGAAAAGCAGACTGGGATTACTGGCAAGACACTGGACTGTACACACAGAAATTACAATAGCGTGATATCTCAAATGAACAAATCCACTAATACAGGACTGTATTAGTGTCTGACATATGTAACAGAGACCGTTGTAGTGAGAGAGATCAGTCAGGATTAAATGGCATATATACGATTCGAACAAAGCGGTTTACTTTCAATACTTTCAGTTTTACTTCCCCTACCCGAAACGCTGTGTTTTACAAGAATGTGGCTTTACACATTCAGTGGCTTTACGAGAAGGTAAAACTTCAAGTCTCTGTACTCTCATAAACCCAAAGTACCTTCTTGTATATAAATAAATAAATAAATAAATAATAAATAAATAAATAAATAAATAAATAAATATTACTGTTCCCGAGCTATATGTATTAACCTTCAAGAGATACGATCACAGATGTTTCTAAATTGACGAAGAGGGAAGGGAGGAAGAGGTTTTTCATAGTGCTAAAAGATGGACCTGTACGGGCTGCAGGAATGGCTGAACAAATGACTACTGGAGATGAACCCCCCCCCCCCTTCCCCCCCCCCTTCCCCCCCCCCAAAAAAAAAAAATACGCAGTAAGGAGGTTCGGGATAGGATAATGGAGACCAAAAGAGCAGTGCGGTTTACGAAGAAGGATGCTGTAGGAGTCCTGAAGGTAAAATTAACCTGAGAGAGTTCTAACACATGACTTAACACCAGAGCCACATACTTACTGAATAACATCTGTATCTGCAAGGCTAGCAGTAAGATGAGCAAGAAAGCCTTCGAAATAGTATTCACAGTCTGTGCGTGTGACACCAATCCTAGTGGTCTTACACTTAGAAAAATATAGAAGATTCTAAGATTTACCATAAGACAGGTCCAAGAAATAAGAGAGACGAGGCATGAAGATACGCCGAGTGAACGACATTAGAAGAGAGAGAAGGACAAGAACCGGACAGCAACAGAACGCGGTAAGAAACAGTCGAATTAATGTAAGGAAACCATAATTCTCTTAAGCAACGAGAGTAGCAAACCTGCAACTTGACCTTGAACCAGAGGCGGTGGAAAACACAATCACCATTCACAATCACGAGGACTCTTAACATATTAAGAAGGTAGAACTACTCCCAAGAACAGGAACAACGAGACCACGACTCCAGACCTGACTCTCAATCCCTCCCGTATAGACACTCCTACGTAGGCACAACTAGGCAACCACCCCTCACTGACGCTTCAATATCCATTCATCGTTGTGTTGCACATCCAAAACATTAACAGATTGCCATGATTGGCTGCGGGAAAAGTGCTAAACAAAAATATAATGGAAATACCATATACCAATTTATGAATAATCGGTCGTTTGTAAAGATGACGTGCAAGCTGGCCGCGCCTCCAAGACATAGAGACGAGGATCAGCCGCTTCTAGGGGGAGATAATATACGATAAAAGCGAAAATTAAAGAACTAATGAAACTTTGAGGATAATTTGCAACTGGGTATTAATCTATATATTGAGAGCAGAAAACGAAACAAATACAGCAAGAATGGGAGGGACAAGAACAAGATTACATAACAAGCAATTGCAATACAAAAACTTGCTACAATCAAACAATAGTGAAGAGGACAAAGAGGGACATAAAGAGGATAGAAGAGGGATGACAACTAGAGTGAGAGGGGCTAGGAGCGGTGGACCTCTACATGCTTCAAACTCCCCTTCCCAACCCCCCAACCCCCGTCCCCATCCACATCCTCCACTCCCTCTACATCCCCTAACCTCCCTCTCCAGAACCCCCCCCCTCCTCACCATCCTTCTTTCACTAACTCTTATATCCATAACCCCCTCCACCCCACACAAACCCTATCTCCCCTCTCCTCCCAGCCCCCAAACCCCCTACCTAAACCTACTATTCTGTCAGACCTCAATCAACAGTTCGTCAAGTAGAGGCAGATCTCCTAGCACGGCCGAGACGATAGCCAGAGTCATAATTCTGACAGTTTATTGCATAGCTTATATCTTACGGTATATCTTACGGTATACTATATCTTAGTGGGTATATCGCATATTTCCTATAATACAGGCAAGGCTCGGGAAATATGAGACGTCTAGTGAAGGGGTATAATAGATGCTCGTTGCAAGGTAGTTTATTATGTTATAAAGTAATCTGCTTGAGGATCAAATGGGCGAGGTGTGAAGCCCCCTTCATGATCAGACATTATGACGTGTGAGGAGCTGCTAGGATACATTATGAGGTGTGAGGGGGGGGGCAACTTGCATATATATTGTGTGCACAGAATGGAACCAAACGCCTTCGCGATGCTGTTAACACAGAAAGATTTCAACAACCTACGCAATGCTGCTAACACAGAAAGGAACCAGACGCCTTCGCGATGCTGTTAACGCACACAGTAAGGAACGAGACACCTGCGCCATGCTGCAAGACGCATCGCATCTCCTTCATTTACAAGACAATCGGCCGCCGTTTCTCAGACGCTGCCAATCCATCTCGCTCGAGAACCCGACGCTAACGCGGGCTGGTCTTCGAGAGTCGGAAGGTGTGTGTGTGTGTTCCTGGTCTTAGTATTCATAGTTCCTCATCTCCCTCCATCATGTTTTACTGCCTGTACACACAATCCTTCTCTGGTAATTACAGGCTGCGAGACGCCAGGGAACGAAGTGGATGAAGTGGAAACTCCTTAACACAAGCATCCTTTTTTTTTATGTTCTTTCTTGCGTTCGTGGAATTAAGATGCATCTTGTCCATACCTTGAAAGTTCTTTGAGCATTGTTTTGGGTTTGAGATTTACATACAACATTTCCAGACAAATGGTTGATTTGAAGAGGTCTGGACAGAGGTTCATTAGTGGTAGAGAGGTGATGGCTTTATTGAGGTGGCACAGAATTAATTGCAGACTCCATTGTCATGTCGTATTGTTGATGAGAAAATTTTAGCGCTGAAGCAGAAGTGATCTAGTGCATGTTGACCAGACCACACGCTAGAAAGTGAAGAGACGACGACGTTTCGGTCCGTCCTGGACCATTCTCATGTCGATTGTGTCATTTACAATCGGACAGAAACGTCGTCGTCTCTTCACTTTCTAGTGTGTGGTTTGGTCAACTTACTTCAGCCACGTTATTGTGACTTCTCGTCTGCATCTAGTGCAATAGGACTGTTGATCAATTCGATGGGATCTGAGGAGAGTTGAAGACGATCAGTGCAGGAGGAAGCTAGTGTCTCCTGTCTGTTATCAAGGTTTTGTCAGGTGGAGTCTTGGAAAATAGCCAGTTGAGATCCAGGTCCACGGCCATGTTAGTCTTCATCCCTCATCCCGAGGAGTTTCTTGGACATGATTCGTCAAACATTTACGTGTCTACTGACGAAACATGTACATCATTCATGCCTGCTTAGTTTGCTTCTTTTACAAAAATTATGAGCAACGAGGTTGTTTATAAGAATAACTTTAGATCGAGAACAACCCCACAATACTTCGAAACTCTTCAACTCTAATAAACAGGGATTAAGCCACCATGATCGAGGAAAGATGTAAAGGTTTCGTAAGTAGACACGTAAATTCCTGATGAATCCTCAAAACCTACGAAGAGCGATACCAAACCGGAGGTGATTTAGCGCATAGGAACGCTAGATTTGGCGCTCTGGCTCTGAACTGTACACACAGCATCGCTGGACGCCCCCCCCCCTTCCCTCTCATCACCAGCTAATTTTGCTAAACGTGAACAACTTTGTTCACGTTCTTAACTTGATTGTTTCAAGCGTAGGTTAGACATATACATGAATGATCCAGGGAGGCTACAAACAGGAGCTGCCTTACATAAGTCAACAGCCTTCTGCACTTTCTTTGATTCGTATTTTGCAGCATTACTTATACTTAATCATGCTAACGAGTGTCTGCATTTATTTATGCTGAAGTCATTGCAGTAACACTTGCATTTTATGTACACAAAAGTGCGTAACAAAGACAATTTTGTGGCCACCTCAATCTTGACTACGCTTGGTTATTCTTCAATCACATTAGTTTCATTTTTTATTAATTTAAATCCTTTCCCTTTTTACCGTGTGCGCCCACACGCCCGCACGTGCGCACACACACACACACACACACACACACACACACACACACACACACACACACA
Organism: Procambarus virginalis; assembly: GCA_020271785.1. Lineage (NCBI taxonomy): Eukaryota > Metazoa > Arthropoda > Malacostraca > Decapoda > Cambaridae > Procambarus > Procambarus virginalis. The sequence continues at coordinate 3,852,566 of WNGS01167840.1, read as the reverse complement.
CACACACACACACACACACGTAAATTGGTACCTGGCAGTCAATTGGTACCTGGGAGTTAGAAAGCTGCTATGGGCTGCATCTTGGGGATGCAGCCCATAGCAGTTTGGATTGTGGGAGCAGGTATGTGGGACACGAAGAGGGGGAGGGGGGGGGGAAAGGTGGTAGATGGTAAGGAGGAGAGGACCAGTAGAAAAATTAGGGAAGTTTACAAGGGTCGAAATACATACCATTTTTGATGGGTGGTTGGGGGGGGGGGGGTAAGTCAGACCAGATAAGAAAGACACACCGATGAACGAAAGTTGCAAAAAAGTTGCAAATTTAGTTTAAATTCTGACAACAGGCGGGCAGACCGTCCGCCTCGCTGACACCAGCAAGTGCGTTTGGTAGCATAGTTAAGCTGGCATACTTTGGTGTGGGCTGGAGTTCACACTCGCCTGCTCTTCTATGTAATGGCTATGTTTTCTCACTAAATACCGTTTTAATAATTATTGGTTTATGGTCTCCGGTGTGCTGGCACAAACGGAGATTTACTGATTGTGCTCTTACCTGTACTTTATCTTGGAATTATGTATTTGGTACTAATATATACAATTTTATTTTTTTTGCACAGTTGGCTACAGAAACAGATGACGTGTGCCGCCTGTTGGCGGATCGAGGGACAGCTTTCCCTTCCCATAGCTATGAAAGCAGCTATTTAAGCAGCTATATCCCAGGAAGCTGCAAAGTGCATGATTCAAATGCTGGAAAGGAAAAGATCTATTATAGTTGTAGGAGTACAGGAACTGGAAAGATCTATCCAGGAGGAGTGGAAAAGAAAGGACCTAGCAGCGGCAACAAAGATCTTGGAGGGTCTGGAAATGGTTATCTTGAGGTTATCTTGAGATGATTTTGGGGCTTATCGTCCCTGCGGCCTGACCCCCTAGTCTTTTTTTGTTACAGATCCCCAGGCAGCAGCCCGTAGCAGCTGTCTAACTCAACGGTAGGGGCTAATGTCTAACTAAATGGTGGGGGCTAATGGCAATGAGAAGGTTTTCAGGCTGGGCGGGTACAAGAAGGAAAGAACCCGACTGACAAAGTTAGTGCTCACAAACAAGGCAATGAAAGAGGAAATCCTGACAAGGAAGAGCAAGTTCATGACACTAGGCGAATACAAGGACGTGTTTCTGCAGAGGAACATGACGAGGGAAGAGAGAAGGAAGGCTGCAAAAGCAAGGAGGAGACGCAAGGGGAGGGATGGGAACGGGGGAGCCACAGGACTCGGCTCAGTATCTCTAGTAACCTCAGAGGGGAGTGGGAATCCCCTCACCAACAGGCCAGTATCCTCAGGGACAAATATATAACAGGAAACCCCCTACCATCCCACCCCCAACGTCCATTCCCCAACAATCCCCTGCACCTCCTAGCCAGAAGAGACCCCTCTTCAGACCACGCCACCCATGCTCCCCACCTCCACGCCCCCTCCCCATGCCCTCTTCCTTCCTCGACCCCTTCGCCAACCCCAGACCCTCTCTTTTCCCACACCCCATGCCCTCCCCCATTTCGCCAGCCCATGCCCTCCCTGGTACCCCTACCCCAAGCTCTCCTTCCTACCACACCCCCTCCTCCCAGATCCCCCCCCCCCAGGCTTCTCTTCCCTTCCCAACCCGGCCCCCCTACCCCAGGCTCCCTTTCATTCCCCAACCATTGACCTCCCTCCCCATCTTTCCACATCCAGCTTCCCCCATCCCATGCCCAAATAGACCCCCAACCCTGATCCTCCCAGCCACACTACTCAAGACCTTCCTAGCTTCCCCATACCAGATCCTACCAGCCCCCCCCCCCCCCCTCACACCCAGATCTCCCCCAGGTCCTTCTTACTAGGCCCTCCACCCCTGACACTCCTTGTCCCCTACTTCAGTGGAATCAATAGAAACCGAGGACAGAAGGAAGAGAGTCAGTTAAAAGGTAATGTACTCGAATATAGATGAGATTACAAGCAAGGCAAGTGAACTTAGGGAAAGAGCACAAGAAGGGAACCCTGATGTAATCAGACTCAAGGAAAAAAAACTCTCAGGAATCATAACGAATGCGGTGTTTCCCCAGGACTACACTGTAATAAGGAGAGAGAGAGAGAGAGAGAGAGAGGGAAGGAATGGGAGGAGGTGACATGGCCCTACTGACAAGAAAGGAATGGAGTTTCGAAGAGATGATTATTCTAGGCTGAGAGGGGTTCAGAGACTACATAACAGGCACCTTGACGATGGGAGGACCATGATTAGTAGGTAGCGGTGTTATATAACCCTTCCAAATGACAGAAGACCCAAGCAAGAGTATGACAGAAACAACATAGCAGTTAACATTATAATTGAGAGAGCAGCCACTGCTGCCTATAGAAATAGATTCCATCTGCTCATCACGGGGGACTTCAATCACGGAAGAATAGACTGGGAAACAAGGAACCACACAGAGGCGAGGAAACATGAAGAGCTAAACTGTTGGAAGTGGCGACAAGAAACTTTTTAAGTCAGCATGTCATGGGATCCATAAGAATGAGGGGCAACGATGAACCAGCGAGGCTGGACCTAGTCTTCACTCTGAATGACTCCGACATTAGGAAAATCGGTTTCGAAGCCCCATGGGAATGAGCGATCACAATGTACCGATGTTTGAGTATCTGGTCGAAGTAGGGTTAATGTACCCAAGGAAGGGACCAGAAAACAAATGGCCGGCATTCCGAAAGGGAAACTATGAGGAGATAAGAAAGTTCCTATCAGAACCCCAGCTTTAATCAGAGCTGTAAACTAGCAAAGCAACTAAGTACAAGGACGTGGAGAAACTATAGAAGTAACAGGACACTAGGGAGCAGAGAAAGATACCAAAGCGCCAGGAATGAATATGTCAGGGTGAGAAGAGAGGCAAAAATATAATATGAAAATGACATAGCAAACAAGGCAAAGACTCGACCTAAATTGCTGCTCAGCCACAAGAGAGAAATAATAGTGAAGGAACAGGTAATGAAACTGAGGATAAGGGCAGACAGATTCACTACAAACGACAAGGAAGTGTGCAAAGAACTCACACACTTGTTCCCTCTTGGAATAAGAAATTCCAGGAGGTCTTCGCAGTAGAGCAAGGGCAAGTCCCAGAGATAAGAGAGGGAATATCTAACCAAATACCACTAGACGAGTGTGATTACTAGTGAGGAGGTGAAGAAGCATCTGCTAGAGTTTGATGTGACAAAGGCTATAGCCCAGATGGAATCTCACCATGGATACTGAAGGGAGGAGCAGAAGCTCTTTGCCTGCCACTCTCCATGGTGTATAACAAATCACTGGTAACAGGTGAAATCCCAAAAATTTGGAAGACGGCTAATGTAGTCCCGATATTCAAGAAGAGTGATAGACAGGAGGCACTAAACTACAGGCCAGTGTCCCTAACTTACATACCATGCAAGTTAATGGAGACGAGTGTGCGAATAAAGCTAGTGGAACATCTGGAGCGAAAGAACTTTGTAACACAACACCAGCATGGGTTCAGGGATGGCAAATCATGCCTCACGGATTAATTGAATTCTATGACCAGGCAACAAAAATCAGGCAAGGGAGGGCTGGGCAGACTGTACAATTTTGGATTGCCTGAAAGCCTTTGACACAGTACCACATAAGAGACTACTGCACAAGCTGGAGATGCAGGCAGGAGTGAAAGGGAAGGTACGCCACTGGATAAGGGAGTACCTAAATAACAGAAGATAGCAAGTCACTGTGAGAGATGAGGTCTCGTAGTGGCGAGACGTCACCAGCGGAGTCCCACAGGGATCAGTCCTTGGACCTATACTGCTTCTGATATATGTAAATTATCTCCCATTGGGGAATAGACTCGTTCCTCTCGTTGTTTGCTGATGATGCAAAAATTATGAGGAGGATTAAGACAGAGGAAGACAGTATGAGGCTACAAGATGACCTAGACAAGCTTAAGGGGGGTCCAACAAATGGCTTCTAAGGTTCAACCCAAGTAAATGTAAGATAATGAAACTAGGTGGAGGAAATGGAAGGCCAGACACGAGATACCGAATGGGAGATGAAGTCCTTCACGAAACGGACAGAGAGAAAGATTTAGGAGTTGATACCACACCAAACTTGTCTCCTGAAGCCCACATCAAAAGAATAACATCAGCGGCGTATGTGAGGCTGGCTAACATCAGAACTGCCTTCAGAAACATGTGTAAGGAATCCTTCAGAACCTTGTATACCACATATGTAAGACCAATCCTGGAGTATGCGGCTCCAGCATGGAGCCCGTACCTTGTCAAGCACAAGACGAAACTGGAAAGAGTTCAGAGGCATGCCACTAGAGTAGTCCCAGAACTAAGGGGCATGAGTTATGAGGAAAGGCTGCATGAAATGCACCTTACGTCGATGGAAGACAAAAGAGCTCCGGGAAGACATGATCACCACATACAACATTCTCACGGGAATTGACAGGGTAGACAAGAATGGATTATTTAATATGGATGGTACACGCACAAGGGAACACATGTGGAAGCTGAGTACCCAAATGAGTCACAGAGGTATTAGAAACAACTTTTTTCAGTGTCAGAGTAGTTAATAAATGGAATGCACTAGGCAGTGATGTGGTGGAGGCTGACTCCATACACAGTTTCAAATGTAGCTATGATAGAGCTCGAGAAGCTCAGGAATCTGTACACAAGTAGACTGACAGATGAGAAGCGCGACCAAGAGCCAGAGCTCAACCCTCGCAAGCACAACTAGGCGAGTACAACTAGGTGAGTATAGCTCATGGTAAGCTTTAACTAGTTTTCCCTTGAACACCCCAAATCCGCCACCGAAGTGGGCCAGCGCAGGAATATTCCTGCAAAAAAAATAAAATAAAATAAAGTACCTAATTACTGTTGAGGGCAGTAAGGACAATTAAGTTAAGGTTAGGTTAAGGACTGACGCCTAGTCAACCCTCCATGGCCAGGACTCGAACCCAGACAATAGGTAGCGAGGCGCGGAAAGAGCGTGTTACCGCTGCGCCACCACGGGACCTGTAATGTTGCCCTTGAGTACATCTAAGGTCGTGAGTCTCTACCTAGTGTGTGTGTGTGAGGGAGGGGAGGGGGGG
>WNGS01167840.1:3813734-3825893 GCA_020271785.1 Procambarus virginalis | reverse complement strand
AGGGGGTCGAGAGAGGGAGATAGGGATAGAGGAGGGAGAGAGGGAGGAGGAGGGAGTGACGCGGGACGATGGAGAGAGGGAGGATAGAGAGATGCCGAGAGGAGGAGCTAGTAGAGAAGAATGAGAGAATCTCTATCTCTCGATATCCTGATCTCTCTATCTCTAATTCTATGTCACTCTCTCTCTGAGCGAGAGTATGTTCCGCAATATACCACACACACACCACCACACCCACACACACACACACACACACACACACACACACCACACACACACACCACACACACACCACACACACACGACCAAAGAGCCAGAGCTTAACCCCCACAAGACCACTAGTTAAGTACCAGGACCGACCAGGGCGGGTCCGTGTGCCCTAACATTCCTCACCGGATCGGATGGATTACGAGAACTTTCAAATCCAGGGATCCCATCACAATGGTTGTACTTCTTCAATATCACTTGTGTTGTCCCGTCTCGAATACTGCTCAGTACTCCCCTTCCCCTTCAGAGCAGGAGAATTGCTGAAATAGAGGGAATACAGAGAACATACGGCACGCATAGACGAGATAAAACACCTAAATTATGGGATCGTCTCAAAGCTCTCCAAATGTACTCTCTAGAAAGGAGACGAGAGAGATACCAAATAATATACACGTGGAAAATACTGGAGGGCCAGGTCCCAAATCTACACAGTAAAATAACAACGTACTGGAGTGAAACGATATGGAAGAAAATGCAAGATTGAACCAAGGAAGAGCAGAGGTGCCATAGGCACAATCAGAGAACACTGTATAAACATCAGAGGTCCGCGGTTGTTCAACGCTCCTCCCAGCGACTATAAGAATATTGCCGGAACAACCGTGATCATCTTCAAGAGAAAACTGGAAGCTGTTCCTAAGAGAAGTCCCGGATCAGCCGGGCTGTGGTGGGTATGTGGCTCTGCGGGCCGCTCCAAGTAACACCTGGTGGATCAAACTCTCACAAGTCGAGCCTGGCCTCGGGCCGGGCTTGGGGAGTAGAAGAACTCCCAGAACCCCATCAACCAGGTATCAACCAGGTATCAACCAGTACTGCAGGTCACGCCTGTACAGGCCTCCTCTCTGGGGGCGCCCCTGATGACCTCTTCACCTGTGTTGGCGCACCACGAGGCCCTGGTGACTCACGGGCGGCCACCACCCAACCAGGGCCACCTCAGGGTGGTCAGGGCCAATATACTTAGATGAGGAAAGCAGTCGTCTGCACGGAATGAGGCCGTTTGAGGTAAGTAAGACATCTTTCTGAGAACTAAGGCACGAATTGTGACAAGTGTGACAAGGGCAGGTGTGGGGCGGCCAGGTGTGGGGCGGCCAGGTGTGGGGGCGGCCAGGTGTGGGGCGGCCAGGTGTGTGCGGCCAGGTGTGTGTGGCGGGCTTCTTCCTTGCCTTTTACGTATTTATCAACAATGAAACCTCAACTTTTAAAAGTGGCCCCCGAGATGTTTTCTGGGCGTAGCTTGTGCGAGGCATCCTCACTACTGCCTCTATCACTACCCCCTCCCCCCCCGAGACCTACCAAAACCTGCCCCCCCCCCCCCATTCCCCACTGCTTACCACACACACAACACCGACTACTTTAAACACAACTACAACCCCATCACCACCCCCCTCACTGCATACACCATAACCACAACCATCAAAACTACCAGTTGCAACTAGTTCCCCCTCTACCTTCCTGCCGGCCACCTGGTTATGAAGGGATTGGGTGGGAACTGTTGAACTTAACCGGTGAAGCGAAGAGCAGGTGTCTTATGCAAAGCTGACCGCCTATTGCCGGAATGGCTAGTCGGGGTGTCTGGGAGGTGGATCGTGGGTATCCAGGATGAATAGGACAGACCTAGCCCAAGACCGCAACCTAGTGGGAACAAAACACAAGAGCAACGCCTAATTTAAAGGTCAAATAACGTCATTAAAGTAGATGCAATGTAGCTGCAACATTGCAGACAAACGTTCCCTTTCCTCGACTTGTACTTGACCCACCTGTTCCACAGTGGGTAGGATGGGCTAAACCCTAATTCATAATTTACTTTTGCGTATTTTTCTCCCCTTTCTTTGTAAACGAGGTTATGAGAGAAGAGAGAATATTTATTTTTTTATCAGACCTAGGATCACATTTACAATCTAATCCTGACTCACAAACAGGAAGAATTAAACCGGAGGGGACAGGCCATGTGGTCTATACATGGCGTGTCTCAAAGAGGCTGGGAACCCCATTACGATGAGTTGTGTTCCAAAAGGGGGGGGGGGGGCTCTCAATATTTGAAAAACCTTTAAGAATTGAAAGAATCTGGACAAGAAGAAACATTTTTTTTATTATACATCAAAAGTTTTGCAACAAAATTAGCTGCGATAGCCACAGGCGACCTACAAGGTATGCTAATCAAAACAAGATAAGCAAGAAAAACATTGTAAGTTATTCTTTAAAATCCACGACTACATCCTACGATATATATCACAATATAAAACAAAGAGGAAAAAAATATAGCCAATGCTTCCTTCTGAAGCATCGAACCCTTTTAAAATAAATTTATTAAAATCATCACATTGAGAAATGTATAAAAAAAAAGACTTAGCGCACCATTCTGTTAGGAAGTCGCGAGTGATGTGTAGAGCTTTGGTATACAAATTTGTGTCCATTTGGTATTGCTTATACTTTCCGGCTGAGTGTACTGATTCTCTCTGTTTTTATTTACATTTTTCTTTCGCCGAGGAACTTATACCGGCATAGACGCTTCGTTTTTAGCCTGTCGTGGCAACAAGACAAGAAACATGTTCTGTTACTTTCCTTTCGCCACACAGACCATGATCAGCATCTAGCGAATGAGGCAATATATGGGAACGAGACATATATACCCATTGAAGTTCCACAGTAGCCTCGCTCGCTTGGACCGCTTCATATGCGACCATCGCCTGGCCAAGCGCAACACATAAATTAATCGGAGTTACTGATAATGGGTGCTTCAGGATCCGGGCCGAAACGGTCGCCACTTTCTTCCTCCCTTATCTGGCTCCCTTCCTCCCTCCCTCCCTCACCCTGGCTCCCTCCCTCCCTCACCCTGGCTCCCTCCCGTCCTCACCCTGGCTCCCTCCCTCCCTCACCCTGGCTCCCCCCTCATCCTGGCTCCCTCCCCTCACCCTGGCTCCCTCCCTCCCTCCCTCACCCTGCCTTCCTCAACCTGGCTCCCTCCCCCTTCACCCTGGCTCCCTCCCCCCTCACCATGGCTCCCTTTCTCCATCACTCTGGCTCCCTTCCCTCCCTCACCCTGCCTTCCTCCCTTACCCTGGCTCCCTCCCTCCCTCACCCTGGCTCCCTCCACCACCACCACCACCACCACCACCACCACCACCACCACCTCCACCTCCCACGCCCCGCCACTCCCGGCGTCAGTCTGGGACAGTTCCCCAAGGCGACATGTTGCCCCTCGCCTGTTCAAATGTACCTCCCAGCAGCTGTTCAACCCGTCGTCTTGGTCCTTCTCAGTCGGCAGAACAAGGCAATTTGCTTGTTACATGTGAGGTAGTGCGGAGAGGAACAGTCGAGCTCCTCAGGAAGTTAGAATGGTAATATAACCTTAGGTCGAGAAAGTAAGTTAACACACTTAAGTTATACTTATAGCTACACTTATAGCGTCACACTTATAGCTAGCAATGCTTGTCTGTGCGTTTTCTATATAGTTCATATTTAATTATGTCTGTTCCAGTTTTGGAATGAAGACTGCAATTTTTTTTTATTTTAGTTGGGTAATTATTCTTAATGTTTTGTTGGGGTTCTAGCAAAGATATGTTTGTGTATTTACTATTTGTTTACTGTTCTTAGTGTGAGTGTGTGTATTCACCTAGTTGTGCTTGCAGGGGTTGAGCTCTCCTCTTTCGGCCCGCCTCTCAACTGTCAATCAATCAACTGTTACTAACTACTAACTAATTTTTTTCCACATACACACACACTCAGGAAGCAGCCCGTACCAGCTGTCTAACTCCCAGGTACCCATTTACTGCTAGGTAACAGGGGCATCAGGGTGAAAGAAACTCTGACCATTGTTCCTCGCCGGGAATTGAATCCTGACCTCAGGATTACGAGTCCCGCGCGCTGTCCACTCAGCTACCAGCGCGTGTGTGAGTGTGTGTGTGTGTACTTGTCACCTATACGTACTTACCAACTTGTGTCTGCAGGATTGAGCCTAGGTCTGTAACACCACTTCATAGCTGCTGCTTGTCTAATGTCCACTTTTGAAATTATGATTTCAAGGAGTTTGCTGCTACATCCTGCTCATTCAGCTCATTCCAAGTTCCCACTACTCTTACGTATAAGGAAAATTTTCTCACATATCTTCTACCCATCTGATTCTCAAGCTTCCATCCATGGCTTGTTTTATTTATATTAATTTTGACTATCTCTTTCTAGACTGTCAGTCCCCATTAGTGTTTTTTCGTCTCTATCATGTCTCCGCCCACTCTACTGTTCCCTAGCGATATCAGGTTCAGTTATTTCAGTCGTTCTTCGTATCCTATCCCACTTAATTGTGTAACGAGCCTCATTGCAAACCTCTGAGCTTTTTCTGGTTTTCCGATGTGTGTTTGAGATGAGGGCTCCGCGATGGGGCTGCATGCTCGAAGAGTGTTCTCTCGTCTGTGGTGAACAGTGAGATCTAAAAGTCTTTTTGTTTAGGTTCCTGAACGATGGAGTGAGTTAGGCTTAGATATATCTACTCCCAGATCTATTTCCCTAGTTACAGCTCCCGGCCTCAACCCGGCTCTAATTGATAGCAAGAAACGTTATAATGTGTTTGATGCAAATGCCGTCAACCTTACAGCTGTGAGAGCCATCTGAGGTATTTACACCCATTTCAGGTGCCATTCCCCCTGCTGCTGTCACTTGTCAGCTGCCACTGGAGTCACTTGCCAGCTGCCACTGGAGTCACTTGCCAGCTGCCACTGGAGTCACTTGCCAGCTACCACTGGAGTCACTTGCCAGCTGCCACTGGAGTCACTTGCCAGCTGCCACTGGAGTCACTTGCCAGCTGCCACTGGAGTCACTTGCCAGCTGCCACTGGAGTCACTTGCCAGCTGCCACCGGAGTCACTTGCCAGCTGCCACTGGGGTCAACATGCTTACACTGAACTCACACACTTGAGGCACGCCCATCTCCTGTTTTATATTTCCCAATTGTACATTAACCCAGTTCTCCGAATTTGTGTACATGGAGTTACCAAGGTATTTATTTTCAAAGTGTTCTGGACCCTTGCAGAGCTGTAAATTGTATTTTCAACTTGTGACATGTACACACACACGTCGCCGGACACTCGCCACACTCTTCCCTCTCACATCACATTTGAAATACGCAATACTTACCCACATTTAACCCATTATTATACCTGCGCCTTGAGAAAACATACATTCCAAGCCTTGCAATCCCTTACGAATTTACTGTATGCAAATCCTTACTCTTCTTCAGACCTATTCACGCTCCAGTTTATCCCCTACACAGTTGCAAACAATCCTCAACACCTCCCCACATCAACCAGCATCCGAAAACTGTTGGTGTTCACATTCCTCCGCCACGAGGAGCGGGAGCAGGGGGTGATACCGCTTATCTGACAGCGCGTCAAGACAAGAGCTGTCCTCGGCTTGAAGGAGAGTGCCAGTCAAGTGGGCCCCCCCAAGCTTCCTCCCTGAATTCCTGTCAAGATAATAATCTGGCGTATGTAGCAACCATTTACAGCGGGGTAGTTACATCGTCCGATAATCACAGTGGTATGCGATAACGATGTAAAAAAAAGATATTACATTCCTCAACGGATTGCTGAAACGTGATGCAAACGGAGGGTGTTGTATTGTGTGTGTGTGTGTGATTGATGTGTTGGTCTCGGGGGGTTGAGGATTGATGTCGTAGGCGGTGAGGTGATGCCCGGTACCTTTGACACGTGTCCCATCCACCGTGTCCTCAACCTATCTTAAATGGAGCAAATTAAATCTATAGCCCACCTTAACCCCACCCAACTAATATCAGGCGTAAATACAACAGAAGAAATGCATTTGCCATCGACTCCAAATTTAAGAAATCCTATATTTCTAGAAATTACGGGTGCTAGTGTAGGCACCAGCAGATCCCGAGTAGCTCAAACTAGGAGACAGTGTAGCGAGCAGCAGCAACATCTACTGTGCATCAATGCTGCTGCATTGATACACAAGAATCACTAACATGAGGGAAGAACTGATGCTTCCCTCCATATATAGAGAATCTGGCGAAGCAACACGACCTTTTACTTCAAAGTCACGAGAGACCCGATATCTCTAACTTTGTTCAAGAGACAAATTAGAGTAGTGCCAACATATCAACTGACTCCTTATATGATAAAAAAAAAGTAAAAATGTCTACAATCTCATCAATGTGAACATTCCTTTTAAAAGTAACCCACTTGTCACTGATATCCCTCTTCATCTGTGCCCTACTATTCAAGTATCGTACACACCCCATCACCAAGGTAATGAGAACTACGGGCTCACCATAGCCCGTGATACTTGGAACTTTTTGTTCTAGGTAGCAAATCTTAAACAACAACAACGGTAATGAGAACCTTGCTCTTCTTAATGTTGTCACACTTGAAACATTTTCCTTCTCTACTAAACGCCCAACATCTTATGAGCACTGTGTCTACACCGACGGCTCAGTCCAGTCGTCAACAGGACGGACTACAGCAACCTTTAGGTTTTGTAGAAACAATAGTGCACATGCACAGCTATTGCATGCACAGGTTTAACCAGTAACAGGTTAAACAACTGAGTGACCTCTACACAAACAGATCTAGCTGCGCTACAACTAGCAACTAGTACACTGAGAACCATAGGAGGAATATTTTTCTGTGATTCAAAGTCTGTTCTTCAGTCACTTGAAAACTCATCCTTCAAGATCGACAGCAAGAACCTCATAATAATTATAAATAACCTGCTTGCTGCACAGAATTAAGGGTTTAGAATCTCTCTTGTATGGATAACATCTCGCGCATATATAACCCATCACGACGACATAGACACCGCAGCCAAATTACTGTGCAAGAAGTTTGAAGGGGAACTAGACCTGGGCAGCCTCATCTCTTGTCAAGGCCGTATTGTCCCAAACATTCGGGTTTGATTACACACTCCTAAAGGCCTGAAAGCACCAGTATAAAAAGCTAAGGTTTGTTTAGAACCGAAACCTATGTATATGGGCAGCACAAAACGTCCACCAGACTGTGCGACACAGTGGTTGCCAGGATCAGGTGGGTTACCGTTACCTGTGGCAGGTGGCTACTGGTGACGAATCTCCCAATCCTGAGCACTCCAGATGCAAACTCTGTGAGCAGGAATTGGGGCAAGATCTCCCACACTACATCACCGAATGCCCAGTTATTAGACCCTTCAGACCTGCTAGTATGAGCTACAATTTTGACACCTCTTACTTAAAACTCCTAAACTCAAAAAAATCGATATGCCGTGCTTTCACAGGCTGTATTCGTGCAGAAAATCAGGATCACTCTGAACTACCCTTGCAATGACTTTATTAACTCTTGTGTTCTCGAGGATATCATCAGAACTCACCCAAAATTTGCCAGCGCAGACTCCCGATCACATGACCCTGCATGACTGACCATCCTGAGTGTGATGGGGAATTTTAAGCATCACGTAGCTAGTTCTTGACACACACACACACACACACACACACACACACACACACACACACACACACACACACACACACACACACACTTGTACCCCTTCATGCAACATCGGGTAGTCGCGTTAATGCAGATGTGTACCTAGTATATTAATAACAAAGAAGAAAAAGCCGTATAAAGAAAAAGTAAAAAATGAAGAAAAAGCAATACATGATGTACAATAGAAAACAAAAATCCATGTTGCGCAACAGAAAAGCTAGTTGTGAGTTAGATGTAAAAGACTGGAGTGAAAATTTATGACGTAAATTGTTTATGTAGTGAAAAACAAGTGCCTTTACTGTCCGAATACTAGAAGATTGTTAATTTGCATTTAAATTGTGTTGAGGGAAAGCCAGCCGTAAATTATTCGACGGAGAGGTAAGTAAAGGGAACAGAAGGAGGTGAAGGAGATGGAAGACGAATAGGCATAGATGGAAGAGGAAGAGATTGTGGAAGGGATGGAGATGTGATGGAGGGGGGGGGAGAAGGAGGACAAGAGGTCATCCACCATGCTGGCTATCTGAAGGAAAACAAAAATCACTGTTGAAAGTGCCCAAACCCATTTCCAGGGAGCAAATTTTAAAAATCTAAACCAGCCAGACCCATTTCTGCGTAACCATTTTTTTAGATGGCCCGACCACACCCATTTCTAAGGATGTTGATGGTTTTATTTACCGGAGTCTGTGTAGCTAGGGTTGGATTACATCCAAGGCAGAGACGCCCACTCCTTTCTCAAGTTCTGTGTCTATCTGTCACTGTTTAAATATCTCTCACACTGACACACACTCTCACACACACTCGTTTATGCTAATAACCTAACCACATTAGTTCAATCTTATATATCAATGCTTGCGGTTGATGCAAAGTTAATTGAGAAGATTCGAGACGAAGATTGTAAGGCGTCCAGTCAAGCCGTCCTTGTCCAGTCAAAGAGACTGGGCAAACTGTTAAAATGATACGAGAAATAGTTAATAACAGCTATTCAAGTAATAGCTATTCATAGAGTTCAACACAAGCAAGTGTAAAGTGATGGAAATGGGAACAGGTACCAGGAGACCCGAAGAACAATACACAATGAAGTTGAAACGAAAATTCCCCCCCCCACCTTGTAAGACAAGAGGAAATCCTTGTAACGCTTGCTTACGTGCTTGCTTGCTTCCTTCGGTACCTTTCGCTCATCATATCAGACATATACAAGGATACAAACTATAATATTTTATCCTTTGCGGATAACAAGGATTTTCGTGAGAGTAAACAATATAGAAGACACAGCACACCTCCAAACTCATGTTAATCGTGTCTTGTAATGAGACTCAAAAAATAAAATATTTAATAAAGGCAAGTACCAGCTATTGCCCAATGGAAAAAAGCTCATATATAAAAACGGAAACTCCTTATAAAACGTAGTCAAACTACGCTATTGAAAGAAAAAAGCAATATAAGAGATTTGGAAGTAATAGTGTCGTAAGGTCTTACTTTTAAAGAATACAATAAAGTAGCTGTCACAACTGCAAGATAAAAATGACAGGTTAGATAACGAGAACCTTTCAAGCAAGAGATGCCAGACCAATAATATTTGTTAAGACACTAGTGCTCTCTAGGGTGACATGCTGTAGCACACTAACAGCCCCATTCAAAGCTGGAGAAATTACCGATCTAGAGAACGTGCAAAGATCTTTTACTACCTGAATCCACTCAATAAAACTTGTAAATTGTTAGGACCACTTAAACATTTTAAATTTGTATTCTTTATCGCGCAGGCGAGAGACAATAATTTACACTTGGAAAATATTAAAGAGACTAGTACCAAATTTGCACATAGAGATAACGAACCAGGAAGCATGGCAGGATGTGCAAAATATCCGAAAATGAAGATCTAAGAGATCATTATTATTAACATCTTTATTGACAAAATTTAATAACAATTTTGCCTAATCTGAGAAATTCAATTAGGTCTTATTAAAGTGAGGATAATGGTGGTATTCATTGTCACGCAGGACAGAGGGTCATACATAAGACAATAGGTCTAAATTGTAGGCTGAAGCACATATATATCATGGTTACAATCAATGTTTCAATGTATGGATATGTAAATACAACTTTCTATTGTGCACTGCCACACAAGGGCAAGGATGGGCTCGCAAGAGATGCAGCTTAAAAATCGTATAAATAAAATTGTTCTTCATTCTTTAAAATGGACAAGCAAGTGTTGGATAAATTGTTAGGATGTCATCCAGAACACCGAGTCAATGAAATAGTTACACAGTGGTGGTACAAGAGGCCAGGAGGCATATATATATATATATATATATATATATATATATATATATATATATATATATATATATATATATATATATATATATATATATATTATCAATGGTTTGGGGTGAGGTGAGAACAAACACAGAACACGAAAACAATGGGTATAAGGGAAGAATAGATCTGTAACTGCAGAAGGCCTATTGGCCCGTATTTCTTGATGTTTCTATATTGGAGCGGAGTCTTGAAGTGGGTAGAATATAGTAGTGCGTTAATTGCTGTTGATTGCTGGTGTTGACTTCTTGATGTGTAGTGCCTCGCAGTTCTTGATGTGTAGTGCCGCCTGTTGTCGCTGTATCTATCAATGATTTCTGTGTTGTTTGTTAAGATTTCTCTGGTGATGGTTTGGTTGTGGGAAGAGATTATATGTTCCTTGATAGAGCCCTGTTGCTTATGCATCGTTAATCGCCTGGAAAGAGATGTTGTTGTCTTGCCTATATATTGAGTTCTTTGGGGCTTACAGTCCCCAAGTGGGCATTTGAAGGCATAGACGACATTGGTCTCTTTCAAAGCGTTCTGCTTTGTGTCTGGAGAGTTTCTCATGAGTAGGTTGGCAGTTTTCTTGGTTTTATAGTAAATCGTCATAGTAATCATATAAATCGTATTTTATAGTAAATGACGATTTACTATAAAACCAAGAAAACTGCCAACCTACTCATGAGAAACTCTCCAGACACAAAGCAGAACGCTTTGAAAGAGACCAATGTCGTCTATGCCTTCAAATGCCCACTTGGGGACTGTAAGCCCCAAAGAACTCAATATATAGGCAAGACAACAACATCTCTTTCCAGGCGATTAACGATGCATAAGCAACAGGGCTCTATCAAGGAACATATAATCTCTTCCCACAACCAAACCATCACCAGAGAAATCTTAACAAACAACACAGAAATCATTGATAGATACAGCGACAACAGGCGGCTTGACATTTGCGAGGCACTACACATCAAGAAGTCAACACCAGCAATCAACAGCCAATAACGCACTACTATATTCTACCCACTTCAAGACTCCGCTCCAATATAGAAACATCAAGAAATACGGGCCAATAGGCCTTCTGCAGTTACAGATCTATTCTTCCCTTATACCCATTGTTTTCGTGTTGTTCTGTGTTTGTTCTCACCTCACCCCAAACCATTGTAACATGTCACCTCACCCAAATGCAGGTATTTAAACTCTGTTCAGTTATATATATATATATATATATATATATATATATATATATAATATTGTGACGATAACCTCTTATCAGAGATTTAGCCTGCCATTTCTGCGAATCACTCTGTCCTCATCCACATAAAGGATACGTTTTGTGTGGCTAAACGTATCATAAGCTCGCCACACGTACCAGCAACTCCCTCCTTCCCCCCCCACTGCTGCACCTGGTCGACGCGCCAACGGCCTAACTAGCGACTGCGACCATCCAGCTTCCTCATTGGCCGCCAACCAACACTCCACTCCGGGTCCCCGCCAATCACAAGACCTCACCAGTTATTGTTGGAGTCCCTTACGTTTCTGCCAGCCAGAATATTGTGTGCTCGCAAGCTGTGAACTCCTAGTGACTCACTCTGTGTGGTCAATTAGAGGTTCATAGTTAGTGCATATATTCCAGCATTCATATTTTACTTACTTTTGTATATCAATTCTCCTCCCCATTAACGTAATCTATTTCATGTTTATATTGTTTATTGTTTTTGCCAGTAAGCCAAGTTTTTGCATTTATTTCAATTTGTGTTTTCTTATTGTTATTAAAATCCATATTTTTTATTATTGCTTTTCGTCTTACAACCTTACCACAGATTACCAAATCACGCAGTCATTCTTTTTTTTTAAATTTAAAAAAAAATTTTTCCTTTTCTTTTTTTTATATTATATGTGGCCCGCAATGAGAACTGCTAGTTGGAAGACTGCCGACCACCATTTCCAACTCGATTACCGTCACATATATAATGGGGGCCGGTCCACGGAGTCACCTATAAATGGAGTTCTGTCCACGGAGTCATTATTAAATAGAGATCTGTCCACGGAGTCACCTATAAATGGAGTTCTGTCCACGGAGTCATATTAAATAGAGATCGTCCACGGAGCTTCACTCAGGTTTGGTAACT
>WNGS01167840.1:3789418-3806336 GCA_020271785.1 Procambarus virginalis | reverse complement strand
AAAAATATAACGTCTGCTATCAATAGAGGGAGCGTAACTAGAGAAAGCGATTTGGGAGTAGATATCTAACCTAACTCACTCCATCGTTCAGGAACCTAAACAAAAAGACTTTTAGATCTCACTGTTCACCACAGACGAGAGAACACTCTTCGAGCATGAGCCCCATCGCGGAGCCCTCATCTCAAACCCACATCGGAAAACCAGAAAAAGCTCAGAGGTTGCAATGAGGCTCGTTACACAATTAAGTGGGATAGGATACGAAGAACGACTGAAATAACTGAACCTGATATCGCTAGGGAACAGTAGAGTGGGCGGAGACAGTGATAGAGACGAATAAAACACTAATGGGGACTGACAGTCTAGAAAGAGATAGTCAAAATTAATATAAATAAAACAAGCCATGGATGGACGCTTGAGAATCAGATGGGTAGAAGATATGGTGAGGAAAATTTTCCTTATACGTAAGAGTAGGGGAACTTGGAATGAGCTGAATGAGCAGGATGTAGCAGCAAACTCCTTGAAATCATAATTTCAAAAGTGGACATTAGACAAGCAGCAGCTATGAAGTGGTGTTACAGGACCTAGGCTTCAATCCTGCAGACACAAGTTGGTAAGTACGTATAGGTGCAAGTACACACACACACACTGGCACACACGCGCTGGTAGCTGATGGGACAGTCGCGGGGACTCGTATCCTGAGGTCAGGATTCAATTCCCGCGCCCGAGGAAACAAATGGTGCAGAGTTCTTTCACCCTGATGTCCCCTGTTACTAGCAGTAAATGGGTACCTGGGAGTTAGACAGCTGTGGTACTGGCTGTTGCCTGGTGTGTGTGTATGTGGAAAAAATTAGTTAGTAGTTATTAACAGTTGATTGTTATGACAGTTGAGAGGCGGGCCGAAAGAGGGAAGCTCAACCCTGCACAGCACACTAGGTGATACACACACTCACCACACTAAGACACTAAACAGTAAACAAATAGTAAATACACAAACATATCTTTTGCTAGAACCCCAACAAAACATTAAGAATAATTACCCAACTAAAATAAAAAAAAAATTGCCAGTCTTCATTCCAAAACTGGAACAGACATAATTAAATATGAAACGTATATAGGAAACGCACAGACAAGCATTGCTAGCTATAATGTGTGACGCTATAAGTGTAGCTATAAGTATAACTTAAGTGTGTTAACTTACTTTCTCGACCTAAGGTTATATACCATTCTAACTTTCCTGAGGAGCTCGACTGTTCCTCTCCGCCACTACCTCAATGTAACAAGTCAAAATTGCCTTGTTCTGCCGACTGAGAAGGACCAAGACGACGGGTTGAACAGCTGCTGGGAGGATACATTTGAACAGGCGAGGGGCAACATGTCGCCTTGGGGAACTGTCCCAGACTGACGCCGGGAGTGGCGGGGCGTGGGAGGTGGAGGTGTGGTGGTGGTGGTGGTGGGTGGTGGTGGTGGTGGTGGGAGGAGCCAGGGTGAGGGAGGGAGGGAGCCAACGGTAAGGGAGGGAAGGGCAGGGTGAGGGAGGGAAGGGAGCCAGAGTGATGGAGAAAGGGAGCCATGGTGAGGGGGGAGGGAGCCAGGGTGAGGGGGAGGGAAGCCAGCGGGAGGAAGGCAGGGTGAGGGAGGGAGGGAGGGAGCCAGGGGTGAGGGTGGAGGGGCCAGGATGGACGGGGGGGAGCCAGGGTGAGTAAGGAGGGAGAGGTGGAGGGGAGGACCAGGGTAGGGGGGGCAGGGGTGAGGGAGGGAGGAAGGGAGCCAGGATAAGGGAGGAAGTGAGCCAGGGTGAGGGAGGGAGCCAGGGTGAGGGAGGTGAGAGGGAGCCAGGGTGAGGGAGGAGCCAGGGTGAGAGGGAGAGCGGGAATGAGTAGCTCAGGGGTTGAGGGAGAACAGGTGAGGGGGCCAGGGTTGATCCGGGGGGAGCAGGGATTGGGGGGGGAGCCAGTGGGAGGTCATTCCGGTTTTCGAGAAGAGCCAGGTGAGAGCATTTTACAGTGTGTTCGAGTATAGCGGTGAGGAAGGGAGCCAGGGTGAGGAAGGGAGCCAGCGTGAGGGAGAAAAGGGTGACCATGTAGGGAGGGTTCTCACGCCCTCTGAGGTGCACTCCACCCTCGCCTGACCTGTGGTAATATATTAGTCCTTTATCATGGTCGGTCAATGATGTGTTCTGTCGTTGGGTGTTGACGTGGTGTGTCGTGGGTGTTGCGTGGTGTGTACGTGGGTGTTGTGGTGTGTCCGTGGGTGTCGTGGTGTGTCGTGGTGTGGTGTTGTGGTGTTGTTCGTGGGTGTGTCGTGGTGTGTCGTGGGTAGTGTGGTCTGGACGTTGGTGTGTCGTGGGTGTTGACGTGGTGTGTCGTGGGTGTATTGACGTGGTGTGTCGTGGGTGGTTGACGTGCGTGGGTGTTGACTGTGGGTGTGTCGTGGGTGTTGACGTGGTGTGTCGTGGGTGTTGTTGGTGGTGTGTCCTTGGGGGGTTGACGTGGTGTGTCGTGGGTGTGACGTGGTGTGTCGTGGGTGGTTGACGTGGTGTGTCGTGTGGGTGTTGATCGTGGTGTGTCGTGTGGTGTGGATGTGTGTGGTGTGTCGTGTGTGTGGTTTGACGTGTTATTAAATCATATAGGTTGGTGTTCAGATTCTTGAGCCTATGGGCTATATCAAATCTACATTTGAAACTGTTATATGGAGTCTGTCGTGAGGTGCTACCCTAATGGCTAATAAACATCACTGCCTAATGCATTCCATTTGAGTGTGATGTGTGTGTGTGTGTGTGTGTGTGTGTGTGTGTGTGTGTGTGTGTGTGTGTGTGTGTGTGTGTGTGTGTGTGTGTGTGTGTGTGTGTGTGTGTGTGTGAACCAAGTTAAGACAAGAGACATAAGAGAATATTAAGAGGAGATTGTGAGGAATGATTGATGCGTGTGCAGAGAGCAGCCACTCAACGCATGATCTGAACATGACGCCAGTTAACCTGGCTTGCAAATAATACTAAAATATATTAGTATTATAAATATTTTTTAACTTAAAAGGGATACCACCTCTTGTGCAAGTGTAGGGACCCATAGCCTCGGAGAAGAAAATCAAGAATACTCAGAGAAGACCTTGTGGATCCTCACTGAACACTTTGATATTTTCTTCTCCTACCACTCCTATTCTTTTGGTATGTGGGTATATATATCTAACTTTACTGTATTTTAAAATTTCATTACATAAAAAGGGTTACAACATTGGTTACATGCAGGGTACAAGGCTACCTGTCACAAGTTGTACAGCTCCTCCAGCTCCTCAGATGGCGGGTAGGAACCATGAATGCAGTGACATTCCCTCTGGATCGCAACACTAAGGCTCTTTACGAGGTATTTTGTAAATGACACATAACCACAAGGGCTGTTTCTAACTAATTATCTTCCAACTGAATTTTCTGAATTAAACGCCACATGTAAATCAAAAAGTTTCAAGGCCTTGACAATATTTCGAATCCCTCAAAATATGTTAAACATTACACATTTTTGGGTAATTTTTTTGTCAGTGTTGATTTTCTTAGAATATGTATATTGAGCTTTGTTACAGCAAGCTTCTAAAAATCTTACTGGGTAATAAAGCTTGAATCCAATAGAATCAATATTTTCATACTCTATCAAGAAACTCGAAGAACAACTCGAAGAACTAACAACTCGAAGAACTCTTAGGTTCATGGAGGAAAAAAAAGAGAATGTTTACCATTATATTTCTACCCAGAAAGATATTAAACATATGCCAAATTGTTTGTCAGTTTTCTATAAACACTAAACTTAATATAAAAAAATATCCTATGAATTAGGATCTCCAAATATGGCAGACATTTATCAATTTCAGTCTCTAAAGTAAATTATATAGAGTTTTATATATTATATAGATCATTAAGTTTTCCTTAAAATTCGTCTGAACATCAATGCATGTTAAACGATCTATTTTTTTCTTTTATGCATGTAAGAGGTCTTCGAATTGTTAGTCCAGAGTTCTTAGATAAAGAGTTTGAAAATGTTGATTCTAATTGTTTCAAGATTTGATATGATGATTCTAATGGTTACAAGTTTTCTGGACGTTTTGGTTCGTTCTCCACTTAAAATTGGTAATTCCGGGTTCGCATCCCAAGCGGGAAATAAATAGGCATTTGGGAATTAGTTTGTTTCAGAGTTGCAGCCTTCGTTGGATCAGTAGTTCCGCTTTAGGAGGACACGATATAAGCCTAATTATATTATAATATATATATATATATATATATATATATATATATATATATATATATATATATATATATATATAACATTGATCCTATTGTTCCATAATTCCTGATAGATCTAATAACCAATCAAGGGTTCGAACCTAGGCCGCCAGGTTGGCAGACTACTTCTTTGGCCCACCGAACCAACAATAGTGTCATTATTGTCCACATCATCACCAGACACTATAATTACTCTCAACACCACCACCTCCTCCTCCCATATCTTTATTTTCTTTCTTTCTCAGCGGTTTCCAAGTTGAGAAAACAAAGCTGTACCTTCCTCAACACCTGTTTCTAAACCTCTCTCTCTCTCTCTCTCTCTCTCTCTCTCTCTCTCTCTCTCTCTCTCTCTCTCTCTCTCTCTCTCTCCATACGATAACTGGACATCAGGCCAATCCGTGTCAACAAATCCGCCACAAAAACCTGCTTGCAAAGCCTAAAAACTCGACCCTGTGCTTAGGAGGGGTCTAATTATATTCCCAGCCTGTCTTCAGTGATAGCTAAAGCACGAAGCTCTGGCGTCCTGGCTGCCTTGCAAGGCCCACCTGCCGTGCACCACCTTCCCCCCACTGACAGTCTCAGCGTCCCGACACGCTCTGCATCATGGCCAACATTGCTCTCTTTGGCTACACACACACACACACACACACACACACAGTTTTGCTAGAAATGCACCCATGGGGAAACAATAGGATACTGGACGGGTTTCTGCTAGAGTTACCAGAGCAGGCTACGTGGACCTCTGGACTATTAACACAGCTTCACGTACACACAATCACAAAGTGAAACCTGACCACAGGCTAGGCTGTGGGAGGGGGGGAGGGGGTTGAATACCTTCTGTAATCGTCAATCAAGAGGTAAATGCCCCATTACAGTCTTCAAGTACTTTTATGTCCCATTGTCATCGCAAGACGCTGCTTCTGCCTCTCGTGGCTCGGTTCTTCCACCTGACAACTATAAACACCAAGAAAACTCCAAATATTACAGTTTAAATAATGAAAATATATGGGATATAGCCAAGTCGTGTTGGCTAACCCAAGTGTTGCTATGGAACGCGTCCTGCACCCGACATGAGTATAATCCTAGAGAAGCAAAGCTTTGGTCTAGCCAGCAGTTAGGATTACGGGCTATTCATGTCCGTGCCACCTTTTGGGTGGCTTAATCTTTATCAACCAGTAGTTAGGTGACCGCACCCATGTTATACGGCACCTAAACCGCGCCTGGTGCCACACACACACATTTCATGAACACGGCTCTTACGTGACACATACTGATACTTGTCGTTAGAACTTGTACTCTGACAAGTTTTGACGCTTAAAAGCTCCAATAGTGCTGTTGTATAGTCAGTGTCTCCACCAACAGTGCCGTTGTATGTTCAGTGCCTTCACCAACAGTGCCGTTGTATATTCAGTGCCTCCACCAACAGTGCCGTTGGATATTCAGTGCCTCCACCAACAGTGCCGTTGGATATTCAGTGCCTCCACCAACAGTGCCGTTGTATAGTCAGTGCCTCCACCATCAGTACCGTTGTATAGTCAGTGCCTTCACCAACAGTGACATTGCATATTCAGTGCCTCCACCAACAGTGTCGTTGTATTCATTCATAATAGTCATAAAATCGTCAAAAATTAGAAATTAATAATGTTTCTCTACATATAATGAAAAAAATTGTCATGACGTATGACAAGCGTCATCCACGACGTTTGTCGTGGGATGATGAGAGGTGGGACCAAAGAGCCAGAGCTCAACCCCCGCAAGCACAATTAGGTGAGTACAATTAGGTGAGTACACATACACACACACACACACTTTAGGCTTGTATCGAGGCCCACCTTAATGGCCGAACTACTAACGCCCCCAGTAGGCAACCCCTCCAACAGTAGCCTATGCCTCCCGACTACCTATTTACTACTAGGTGAACATTTATAGGCATTTAAGTGGAAGGAAACGTGCCAAGAAACACTTCCGTCTCGCCATCGGGAATCGAACTCGGGATGTTTGATTGTGAATGGTCGAGCAGGAACTGTACCCAGACGACGAGACTTTCCTTATTTAATGTGCAATTCACTGCAGTTGCAGATGGGTGACGAGAGACAATAATCTGCGTCCTCCACAGGGAGCTGGATCACCACACTCCTCCACAACACGCAGACAAGTAAACTGTTCTCGACTCTGTTTCTGACCTATTCACCAGTAAAAAAAATAAATTGTTTTTTGTTTTTATCTCCACTTCCCAGGAATGCAGACACCTGGTCTCTGGCGTTCTTGAGGCAGAAGCCCAAGGTCGCTCGAGTATCTGTCTACTATTGTGTACTATACACCTATATTCTCAACCCTTTGGTCTAAACGCCCAAACCACACATGAGAAAACAAACGAACCGTTTCGGTCCGTTTCGGTCCATTGTCACACTAGATAATGATCCAAGACGGAGCGCAGCGTCAATTCTTTTATTTTCAGATGAGTGGTTTGGGCGTCCAAAATTTTCAGCCCCGTTCTTGTGACTTACTGCCCTGTACCTCTTGAACTATATATTTTCTGCAGTACTGTCTATATATTCATTTTCTTCTCAATAGCCTTGGACTGGTCGTCATGGCGACGGCCTCTATTCTTACGGGTCAGGGTTACATCCCCTCGACGGTCTAAGACGATGGCCACCATTCCATCCCACCGTCCTATCCCAGCTCCTTGTCCTCGCATCCCGGTGCTATATAGTTAGGCTGGTTCAGCGTTTTCTCAAGAGAAGACGAGATTCAGCACCGCTCCTGTGCCAGGTAAGTCCACTACGGGCTCACCATAGCCCGTGCTACTTGCCCCGCTCCTGTGCCAGGTAAGTTACGGGCTCACCATAGCCCGTGCTACTTGGAACTTCTTCCGAGTAGCTGAATCTATAACAACAACAACAACGCTTTCTCCGACTAATTATTACCTCGCCTTCTTGGTAGTCTCTGACAGTTTCACTGACCGAGAGAGAGAGAATTATCAGGGGGGGGGGGGAAGCGCCAAGCCATTACGACTATTTAGCACTGGGAAGGGGTCAGGATAAGGATTTGGGATGGGACGGGATTTCCCAAATCTTTATCCGGGTTCGATTCCTGCAGCAGGATGGAGACGTTTGAGAACGTTGCCTTTCACCTGATGCACCTGTTCACCTATCGGTAAATAGGTAGCCGGAAACCAGGCAGCTGTTGTGGGATGCATCCTGAAGAAGGTTAGTTTGATCAGGCCTCCCCCACCCCCTAGTCAGCCTTCGTGTCTTCATGTCCCCTAAAATGGGAAACAACTTCATCGGTTCAACCCATTTTTCAAACTCATTATCATTGTTCCTTTTTTACACTGTCAATTTACACTTACACTTACACTGTCTCTCTTGAAGTTGAAAACATTCCTCCACTGTCTCCGGCCGTTTACACATTTCAGATTTCAACTTTAATTTAGTATAAGGACAATCAAAGTTCAGGACAGAACCTTGGAGTACACCACCTGTCTATTTTCATTTTGTCCCTTTCATATTTATGCTAGGTGGGGAATCCGGCGGTGCCTGAGTCAGCCTGGGCACCCCCAGATCTGTCTGTGTCTGTGTCTCTGTCTCTGTCTCACTCTGTCTCTGTCTCTCTCTCCTAAGGGAGTGGCAGTGTGGATGGAGACAGGTGTATTCTCTGAGCGGAGGGAATTGATCTGCCTCCCACCAACAAAACACTTGGGTGTTTCTAGCTAATTACAGGCAAAGTATGATACTTTGATTTTTTTTTAAACTTTCGGGCACGAGTGCATAATATTTTATATAAGGAAAAACAATGAAATTAAAAAATAGAGAATATATAATCCAGAGGCCAGTTGATAGTATATTCCAAAAAATCCTCATGGGGTACCTATTGGCAACATTCAACTGGCCCTCGCTTCTCTTATGCTAACCTTGACCCAGCCATATGGGCACGTACCCAATAGGAATCAAGGTGCAAAGATGGGCGAAGCTAACCCCAAGCACTGGCCCTTCAATCTCGAATACATACATTCTAATTAATATATATATATATATATATATATATTATATATTATATATATATATATATATATATAAACCTGTTACAATCGATGCAAAATGTTCCTTGATTTTCCTCAATATCCTTTATTTCCCCATGTTTTTCTTTTGGTCAATCAGGACTGGGAATGAGTGACTCGTTACCCAGAAAATAATTCACGATGGAAATTTAATCGAAAAAAAGCTCCTTAAATTACTAAAAAGCTGTGAGGGACAACGAGATGATGTGGTTGAATAATTAAGGAACTCTTACGAATTCACTTTATAGCGCCTTGATTTGTATTATTGTCGTTGATGTAAACCAACACCACCACGAACCACCACCACGAACCACCATCAACCCATCTATACCAGCACCCATAAACCGCCAACCCTCACAGCTGGTAACACTCTCAAACATCTGGAACAAATAAGAAAGGGGCCCCAAAAAAACCAATTTTTTGGTCATGTTAGGTGTCCTCTGCGCATCATTTATCACTCTTTCTCCTTTCTCCTGTCTTTGAAAAAACTGCCCAGACAACAATTGACATAAAACCGGCAGCTTTCTGCAGCTCAGGAGAGTTAATCATTCGGACAGGACACACGCTCACTTTTTGTTTTTTTCCCTCAAATCACTTTTTTTTTACACATACAGGAAGAGATGATTTCAGACTGTGATAGCATGCTTGAGCTTTCCCTTCCACCGCTCATCTGAAGCCTTAAACTACTATAGTTATCCCCTGAACACGATCCGTCAATTGGTTTTACAACCAGGTTCGAAAATACTGATGGGGTGAGTATGGGTAAACAGCATGATCACTCCGGTTTAGCACAGGTGTCCTTGTATATATCTCCCTTCCAAGACTCGAACCCGGTCGAAATCTCTTACGAGGTTTGGGTCGATCGCGCCACCAAAAGTCAATTTCTTTTCAGGAAATATTAAAATGTTCAACATGTGTAAATCAAACACTAAATATTCTCTGTAACCTATTGTAATTTATAGGTCAGCTTGCGAGCAGCGGGGTCTCACAACCTGGTTGATCTGACTATCAACCAGGAGGCCGGTTCAGAGACTGGCTGCGGGGTTCCCCCCCCCCCTTGAACTACCTCAAGGCAGCGGTAAAACACTGAAAAAGTTCGGTTCATTAGTTAATTACTCTGAGAAATGATCAACCGGCTCCCTCTCACGTTTCAACGAGCGTTTAATTTCAATTACCTTTGTTTAATTATAAGCGTACGAGCCTGGACGAAGACACGCTACTGTCAAGGGCTGAATTTAATTATTCTTTTAAGCTTCCGACATCACTGACAACGGCAACTACAACAGGGAGCAGCAACAGCAACGCGGCAGCAACAGGAGCCGTGTCCAACCCGACAGCAATGGGAACGTGTCAACGTGTCAACCCGTTAACAAGGGCAGCCGTGTCAACAGGTGCAGCCAGAAACAGCTGACAGCAAGTGTATCTGCATCAGCTGACAGGATCACAGTATCAGCTGACAGAAGTAAACAAAGGCTGGGACCGTCAAATATACCGAGGTACGATAATACGACTTTTTCTCTGCACCTGTATGGGAAGCGAGGAGACTCGCTGTTTGCGTTCTGTATATGGCCGAATTGCAGAGGAAGCTGCATCTAATGACTCTTAACAAGCAAAGTCTATCAATCTTACTCTAAAGCAACAATTAATATATATATAAATATATATATAAATATATATATATATATATATATATATATTANCCCAAGGCAATATACATCGTAAAGCTCTTGACCGTTGGGTTACAGCACTACTGAACGTTAAAGGTGATCCGTGTCGCTCAGTTCAATTCCACTGCATTGTTCCGAAATTTTTTTGTCATATAAGAGAGTGAGCTGCCACACGGCGTCACCGGATGAGGTCCAGACTTAGTGCTCAAGGCTGGACCTCCTCATGGCGCTCAACATCACATGACTGCGACTGATTTTCCTCTAATGCGGGGTAAAAAAAAAAAAGAGGTGGAGGTGGGGGTAATTCAATGTTACAGGTACTTTGAGTCAGGGAAGCGTAGAGCAGCGTAGTTACAGCCCCCCGTTCCTGTGCCAGGTAAGTCCATTATGGGCTCACCATAGCCCGTGCTACTTGGAACTTTCATATTCCAAGTGTTGCTGAATCTAAAAACAACATAAAGACGACAGATGCAGCACAATTCCTGCCACACCTAACAACAGCCACCGTCAGTATATTGCCTGTTCCATCACACACACACAGTTACGGCAGCGCCATCAATCATCAAACACCATCAAACCACCACAAACACCATCAATCAACTAGTCACAGGCACACTAGTCGTGCTCACGGCAGTTCCAACCACACTACCCGTTCTACACCTGCACATTGTTCCTATACCCCACTCGTGTCAACCACACCTGCCTCGCCCTGAGACGAATTGGTAGTGATGGAGACCTTCGATTTTAGCCCTCTTCCTCTTCTCTCCTATCCTCCTTCCCTCCCTATCCTATCCCTATCCCTCTATCCCATCTCCTTAACCCCGTAACACCAAATTCCCCCATAATGAATGCAGCTCAGGCCAGTTTTTTGTCTCTTTTTCAGGTTGTTTCCTCAAATTCCTCACATAATGGCCTTTGCGGGGGAGCCGTCACTGTAGGTGTTGTGACCGTCACTGTAGGTGTTGTGACCGTCACTGTAGGTGTTGTGGCCGTCACTGTAGGTGTTGTGACCGTCACTGTAGGTGTTGTGACCGTCACTGTAGGTGTTGTGGCCGTCACTGTAGGTGTTGTGGCCGTCACTGTAGGTGTTGTAGTCGTCACTGTAGGTGTTGTAGTCGTCACTGTAGGTGTTGTGGCCGTCACTGTAGGTGTTGTGACCGTCACTGTAGGTGTTGTGGCCGTCACTGTAGGTGTTGTAGCCGTCACTGTAGGTGTTGTGACCGTCACTGTAGGTGTTGTGGCCGTCACTGTAGGTGTTGTGACCGTCACTGTAGGTGTTGTGGCCGTCACTGTTGGTGTTGTAGTCGTCACTGTAGGTGTTGTGACCGTCACTGTAGGTGTTGTGGCCGTCACTGTAGGTGTTGTGACCGTCACTGTAGGTGTTGTGACCGTCACTGTAGGTGTTGTAGTCGTCACTGTAGGTGTTGTGACCGTCACTGTAGGTGTTGTAGCCGTCACTGTAGGTGTTGTGACCGTCACTGTAGGTGTTGTGACCGTCACTGTAGGTGTTGTGGCCGTCACTGTAGGTGTTGTAGCCGTCACTGTAGGTGTTGTGGCCGTCACTGTAGGTGTTGTGACCGTCACTGTGGGTGTTATGGCCGTCACTGTAGGTGTTGTGGCCGTCACTGTTGGTGTTGTGACCGTCACTGTGGGTGTTATGGCCGTCACTGTAGGTGTTGTGGCCGTCACTGTAGGTGTTGTGACCGTCACTGTAGGTGTTGTGGCCGTCACTGTAGGTGTTGTGGCCGTCACTGTAGGTGTTGTGACCGTCACTGTGGGTGTTGTGACCGTCACTGTGGGTGTTGTGGCCGTCACTGTAGGTGTTGTGGCCGTCACTGTAGGTGTTGTAGCCGTCACTGTAGGTGTTGTAGCCGTCACTGTAGGTGTTGTGACCGTCACTGTAGGTGTTGTGGCCGTCACTGTAGGTGTTGTGGCCGTCACTGCAGGTGTTGTGGCCGTCACTGTGGGTGTTGTGGCCGTCACTGTAGGTGTTGTAGCCGTCACTGTAGGTGTTGTGGCCGTCACTGTAGGTGTTGTGACCGTCACTGTAGGTGTTGTGACCGTCACTGTAGGTGTTGTAGCCGTCACTGTAGGTGTTGTGACCGTCACTGTAGGTGTTGTGACCGTCACTGTAGGTGTTGTGGCCGTCACTGTAGGTGTTGTGGCCGTCACTGTAGTGGTGTTGTAGCCGTCACTGTAGGTGTTGTGGCCGTCACTGTAGGTGTTGTGGCCGTCACTGTAGGTGTTGTAGCCGTCACTGTAGGTGTTGTGGCCGTCACTGTAGGTGTTGTGACCGTCACTGTAGGTGTTGTGACCGTCACTGTAGGTGTTGTGGCCGTCACTGTAGGTGTTGTAGCCGTCACTGTAGGTGTTGTGACCGTCACTGTAGGTGTTGTGACCGTCACTGTAGGTGTTGTGACCGTCACTGTAGGTGTTGTGACCGTCACTGTAGGTGTTGTGACCGTCACTGTAGGTGTTGTGGCCGTCACTGTAGGTGTTGTAGCCGTCACTGTAGGTGTTGTATCCGTCACTGTAGGTGTTGTAGCCGTCACTGTAGGTGTTGTGGCCGTCACTGTAGGTGTTGTGACCGTCACTGTAGGTGTTGTGACCGTCACTGTAGGTGTTGTAGCCGTCACTGTAGGTGTTGTAGCCGTCACTGTAGGTGTTGTGACCGTCACTGTAGGTGTTGTGGCCGTCACTGTAGGTGTTGTAGCCGTCACTGTACGTGTTGTAGCCGTCACTGTAGGTGTTGTAGCCGTCACTGTGGGTGTTGTAGCCGTCACTGTAGGTGTTGTAGCCGTCACTGTAGGTGTTGTGGCCGTCACTGTAGGTGTTGTAGCCGTCACTGTAGGTGTTGTATCCGTCACTGTAGGTGTTGTGGCCGTCACTGTAGGTGTTGTAGCCGTCACTGTAGGTGTTGTATCCGTCACTGTAGGTGTTGTAGCCGTCACTGTAGGTGTTGTATCCGTCACTGTAGGTGTTGTGGCCGTCACTGTAGGTGTTGTAGCCGTCACTGTGGGTGTTGTATCCGTCACTGTAGGTGTTGTATCCGTCACTGTGGGTGTTGTGGCCGTCACTGTAGGTGTTGTATCCGTCACTGTAGGTGTTGTATCCGTCACTGTAGGTGTTGTATCCGTCACTGTAGGTGTTGTATCCGTCACTGTAGGTGTTGTGGCCGTCACTGTAGGTGTTGTATCCGTCACTGTAGGTGTTGTATCCGTCACTGTAGGTGTTGTATCCGTCACTGTAGGTGTTGTATCCGTCACTGTAGGTGTTGTATCCGTCACTGTAGGTGTTGTAATATTCGTAATGAGAGCTACAAACATTACAGGAGTGTTACAGCAGAAACACTGTAACTACAAACTGTAACTACATGCGCAAGTAATGTCCCTACGAAAAACTACAACTCTCTCACGACAAAACACTTCAGCTAAGAGCACTACATTTTACACAACTGCTCCCTCCCTCCCTCTGATTAATAAATAAATGTAAAACATACTTCGATATGTGGGGGGCATCTAGGGAGCTACTCTAGATTATAGGGAGCTACTCTAGATTATAGGGAGCTACTCTAGATTATAGGGAGCTACTCTAGATTATAGGGAGCTACTCTAGATTATAGGGAGCTACTCTAGATTATAGGGAGCTACTCTAGATTATAGGGAGCTACTCTAGATTATAGGGAGCTACTCTAGATTATAGGGAGCTACTCTAGATTATAGGGAGCTACTCTAGATTATAGGGAGCTACTCTAGATCATAGGGAGCTACCCTAGATTATAGGGAGCTACTCTAGATTATAGGGAGCTACTCTAGATTATAGGGAGCTACTCTAGATTATAGGGAGCTACTCTAGATTATAGGGAGCTACTCTAGATTATAGGGAGCTACTCTAGAATATAGGGAGCTACTCTAGATTATAGGGAGCTACTCTAGATTATAGGGAGCTACTCTAGATTATAGGGAGCTACTCTAGATTATAGGGAGCTACTCTAGATTATAGTTTGTGGTGCTAAAGGTTCCTCCTCCTCCTCCTCCTCCTTGTAGGATGGTTAATCATAATGAAGCACGTGATTAACAGCCGGCAATGTTAAAGTTTGGGTTAATTATGACGCTTTACGAGAGTTAATAAACTGGTTCTTATTCCTGTTACTATCCCATTTATTACACCTTATCTTTCGTACCTTTTGCCTTGCTTTTTCTTCCTCTAAGATTTTCTTCTCCTCACCTCTCTCTTGCCTATTTATTGCCTTGTCTCCTTCTCTTATCAAAATTGACTTGAGAATGGTCCAGGGCGGACCGAAACGTCGTCGTCCCTTCACCTTCTAGTGTGTGGTTTGGTCACTTTAATAAACTGCAAATGATGACCAAACCACTACTCGGAAGATGGAGAATTGCGACGACGTTTCGGTCCGTCCTCAACCATTATCAAGTCGTAACGTAAGAGCTGACAATGGTCCACGACGGACCGAAACGTCGTAACTTCTCCATCTTCTGAGCTGTGGTCATCAGCAACGTTATTGTGACTCATCGTCTGCGTTAAACGGCAAAGCTCCGGGTGCTGCATACTGGCGGGTCTGAAGGGTCTATAACGACTGGTCATTCAGTAATGTAGAGTGAGAGACCGTGATCAGCCTCCTGCGAACAGTTTACACCTCGAGTGGTCAGGGATTAATTAACATCTTACAAGGATTTAGTTCAACTAGACCTTGGTAACTCCATGTCTATTGTTAAGATTATATTGTTCCAAACCCTCAGGTCTGATTGGAGAAAAATTACAGACTCCCAAAGGCCTGAAAGCACCAGTGTAAAAAAAAGAAAGGGGCAGCATCCCTATTGGGAATAACTCTTCGGAATATCATCTCCAAGTCTGAAGGCGTGACCTTGAGTAAGAAGACTTTTTCCAGTATGATTTTTACCTTGACTGATCGTGGAAAATCCCAAATACAGACAAAATCCTCTGGAAATCGTTAAACTCCAGACCTTTGCTTTGTCCAATATCCTTGAAATCTCGCCGATGTCAAAAATGGCAAATCTTCCAGGAAATGTTAGTACTGGATCAACGAGTCTCCAGCAGCTGCGACCGGTGGCGATACTCTTAACCTGGGGCCAGATTCACGAAAGCACTTACGCAAGCACTTACGAACCTGTACATCTTTTCTCAATCTTTGGCGGCTTTGTTTCCAATTCTTAAACAGTTAATGAGCTCCGAAGCACCAGGAGGCTGTTTATAACAATAACAACAGTTGAATGGGAAGTTTTCATGCTTGTAAACTGTTTAATAAATGTAACGAAAGCCGTCAAAGATTGAGGAAATATGTACACGTTCGTAAGTGCTTGCGTAAGTGCTTTCGTGAATCTGGCCCCTGACACTGACCATACGCGATGTTAGACCAAGGTATTGGTCAGCGTAACTAGGATTCAAATGGTGGATGACTCTGTTGTTTAGGTGTATTGATCTGTAACTAAATCGGCAATCACCGATTTACTGGACACATAAATGGACACCTAAATGAACAGGAAGATGGACGAACAGACTAATGAACAGATAGCTGGAAGGACAGATATTTGAACAGAAAGATGGATATATGATGAGTTGATGAACAAATGAACTTCAAAAGGTAGATGAATGAGACCGATAAAGCTATCAGCGCATCGCTCTCGCAGATTAGAACTTGATAATAACACTTGTTGACTCAAATGGCATTTGTCAGTGTTTATAAGCAATCTTGACTACACCTTCCTCGACTCCCAGTGATGCACCATATTGATATACAACACATGTTAACAACACACGTTAACAATCTACTTTCCCCAAACACCTGGGGAAACTTAATATCTTAATAATACTTAATAAAACACTGACTTTAAATCTTAATGAACCACAATACCCGGCCGATTCATGAAGCATTCACGTGTCTACTTTCGAGATCTGTATCTCTTATCTCCATCAAAGGCGACTTAGTCTATAGTATTTGCTAAAGAGTTTACGAACTTCAGATCTCTTACACGGTTCATAACAATCATTTTGGGTTGAAGGTGATTTTTTTAGAGATTTTTTTTCCTACAAAAAATTGTAGAAACAAATTGTAATCAGGTTCATAAATACCCAGCGAGCCGCCAGAATCGAGAAAAGAGGTACAGATCTCGTAAACGGATACTTCTGCGTGTTGTGAATACTGCCTCCAGCATATCGTATCTCCCAGAACGTAAGTTAGAAAGAAAATGAAGAAGATAAATAAGATAATACCCCTTAAGTGTGCTTCACAAATTCTGTAAAGATCATTATGATGGTAACAAGTTGGAGTTAAATATATTACAAACATATAATGTCGGTTCTTTAAACAGTCCACCTTCAGAGGACCACCTCATTAATATTCACATTGCTTGAATATCATTACTGTAACTACCGGCTTGTTTCGCTTCGCATAATGCACACGCCAACTCCTCAAGTGCTACAAATCTTATTGCAACGTTGCGTTTAATTTAAGATCAACAGTTACAACCATTTATAACGAACCACAAACTTAAGCAAACCACGAGATTAGCTTCGCCTTCAACCCTCAGCTCTTCTGGAACGAATGAGAGACGAAGAGCCTGGCAGCGCTGGCTTCCAGGTGGCCATCAAGCTGCCAGACGTACGACCAATATCTTTACGACTCTTTTCTCCTCTGCCTTAAGAGGCCCCTCTCTTTATTTGCCTCTTATCGCGAATTTTATACGCTTCTAGTATTACGTAAGTATATCTGCTGACGTGATCAGGCTGATCACGTCAGCCAAATGAAGCAGAAAATTAGATAAGATGGGAGGAGGAGTCAGGGCCGTCAATCACACGCTTTACTTACATATTCAAGACGGCAACTTCCCAGGGGAGCAAAAATTGACTTGACGCCCGGCCGACGCGGACGTCTGCCTGGCTGCCAGC
>WNGS01167840.1:3758010-3786461 GCA_020271785.1 Procambarus virginalis | reverse complement strand
TCCAACAGTACCTTCCCTTTCACTCCAGCCTGCATCTCAGCCAGCTTTTTCACTAGCCTCTTGTGTGGCACTGTATCAAAGGCTTTCTGGACAATCCAAAAATATGCAGTCTGCCCACCCTTCTCTTTCTTGCCTTATTTTTGTAGCATGGTCGTAGAATTCAAGTAACCCTGTGAGGCAGGACCTGCCATCCCTCCCTGAACCCATGTTGATGCTGTTTACAAAGTTCCTTCGCTCCAGGTGTTCCACTAGCTTTCTTCGCACAATCTTCTCCATCAGCTTGCATGGTATGCAGGTTGGGACCTGGCCTGTAATCAGTGCCTCCTGTCTATCCCCTTTCTTGTATATCGGGACTACATTAGCTGCTTTCCAAATTTCTGGCAGTTCCCCTGTTGCCAGAGATTTGTTATACACTATGGAGAGTGGTAGGCACAGTCTTCTGCTCCTTCCTTAAGTATCCAAGGAGAGATTCCATCTGGGCCTATAGCCTTTGTCACATCCAACTCTAGTAAACACTTTCTTACTTCCCCCTTGTAATCTCAAACTCTTCCAGTGGTTCCTGGTTAGCTATCCCCTCTCTTAACTCTGGGATTTCTCCTTGTTCTAGGGTGAAGACTCTTGGAATTTCTTATTCAGTTCCTCACGCACTTCCTTGTCGCTTGTAGTGAATCCTTCTGCCCCTATCCTTAATTTCATAACCTGTTCCTTTACTGTTGTTTTTCTCTCCTGATGTGGCTATGCAGCAATTTAGGCTGAGTCTTTGCCTTGCCTGCGATGTCGTTTTCGTATTGTCTTTCCGCCTCTCTTCTCATCCTGACATATTCATTCACATATTCCTGTGCATCTGGTATCTTTCTCTGCTCTCCAGTGTCCTGTATTCCTATAGTTTCTCCATGCCCTTTTACTTTGTTGCTTAGCTAGCCTACATCTCTGATTAAACCATGGGTTTCTCATCTTCATTTCACTGTTTTCCTTTTGGCTGGGACAAACTTGTTTGCTGCTTCCTTGCACTTTTGCGTGATGTAGTCCATCATATCTTGGGCCGTCTTTTCCCTGAGCTCTGTTTCCCATGCTATGTCTGTTAGGAATTTTCTTATCTCCTCATAGTTTCCCTTTCGGTATGCTAACCTTTTGGTTTCAGTATCTCTCCTCGAGTTCAATAACCCTTCTTCAATCAGGTATTCAAACTCCAATACACTGTGGTCGCTCATCCCTACTGGGGCCTCAAAACCGATTTCTCTTATGTCAGAGTCGTTCAGGGTGAAGACCAGGTCGAGTCTCGCTGGTTCGTCATTTCCTCTCATCCTTGTGGGTTCTCTGACATGCTGGGTTAAGAAGTTTCTAGTCACCACCTCCAGTAGTTTGGCTCTCCACGTATCCTCGCTGCCATGCGGTTCCTTGTTCTCCCAATCAATTCTTCCGTGATTGAAGTCCCCCATGATGAGCAGGTGGGATCTATTTCTACAGGCAGCAGAGGCTGCCCTCTCAATTATAGTGTTAACTGCCATGTTGTTGTTTTCATACTCTTGACTGGGTCTTCTGTCATTTGGTGGAGGGTTATATATTACTGCTACTACTATTCTTGGTCCTCCCATTGTCATGGTGCCTGCTATGTAGTCTCTGAAACCCTCACAGCCCGGGATAGCCATCTCCTTAAAACTCCATTCCTTTCTCATGAGTAGGGCCACTCCGCCTCCTCCCCTACCTTCCCTCTCTTTCCTTATTACTGTGTACTCCTGGGGAAACACAGCATTCGTTATGATTCCAGAGAGTTTTGTCTCAGTGAGTCCGATTACATCTGGGTTCACTTCTTGTGTTCTTTCCCTTAGTTCACTTGTCTTGCTTGTGATCCCATCTATGTTCAAGTACATTACCCTGAAACTGACTCTTTTCTGCTTCTCCTCTGGGGGGACCTGTGTGTGTGTGTGTGTGTGTGTGTGTGTGTGTGTGTGTGTGTGTGTGTGTGTGTGTGTGTGTGTGTGTGTGTGTGTGCTTTGTGTCTGCAGAATCGAGCTTTTAGCTCTTGGACCCTGCCTTTCTAACCAACGTATTTTTCTTTATTATATATATATTACATATATTGCTCTCTAACACACACACACACACACACACACATACACACACACACACATACACACACACACACACACACACATCCCAGACAGCAGTCCGTATCAGCTGTCTAACTCCCAGATACCTATTTACTACTAGCTCAACAGGGGGATGTCATAAAAAAAACCTGCCCAATTGTTTCCGCCTCCTCCGGGAATCAAGCCCTGGCCCCTTGGGATTACGACCCCCGAGCGCTGTCCATTCAGCCACGAGGGGCCCCCCCCAATGTGTGTGTGTGTGTGTGTGTGTGTGTGTGTGTGTGTGTGTGTGTGTGTGTGTGTGTGTGTGCGTGTGTGTGTGTGTGTGTGTGTGTGTGTGTGTGTGTGTGTGTTACAATCACGTTTTCTACATAATACTTGGTCTGGTTTCTTATCTGTTTCCTTGAGAGACATCTGGGGAGTGGGCGGGCGGTTCTTCTGTTAATGATGCGGAAGATAGGGAGAGATAAGAGTAGATAGCGCTCCACCCATTGGAGAGAGGAGCAAGGTGGTCCCCCACACCCCTACCCTCCTCCCTCCATGATTACAAGCAACACTACATGCCAACTACGTAGTGTGGGTGTCGACCTCACGTGATGGCTGGCTGGCTGGCTGACTGGCTGGCTGGCTGGCTGACTGGTTGGCTGGCTGGCTGACTGGCTTACTGGCTGGCTGGCTTACTGGCTGGCTGGCTGGCTTTGTGCTTACTTGCTTTGGGTTGCACCGTAAGTTTCTTGTTGATTATGTGTATGAGTGCGTGTGGTTTTCGTGGTGTTTGGCTTGCGTTCGTGTGAGTGTTGAGTGTTGCGTTACTCTGTGCTGAAGCTGGCTGGGTGTTGACGCTCCCAGCCAGTTGACGCACCCAGCCAGTTGGCGCACCCAGCCAGTTGACGCACCCAGCCAGTTGACGCACCCAGCCAGTTGACGCACCCAGCCAGTTGGCGCACCCAGCTTGTGCTGAACTTTTCTGTTGTGGACGTGTTCTGTAGTCATCAATCCGTCCTCTATACAAGACAGTACATACAGAGACCGTGCTGAGGGGACACCAAAACAAAATATTAACTGTGGCTCTAAGAACAGTGGCTCTAAGGACTGTGACTCTAAGAACAGTGGCTCTATGAACTGTGACTCTAAGGACAGTGGCTCTATGAACTGTGACTCTAAGGACAGTGGCTCTATGAACTGTGACTCTAAGGACAGTGGCTCTATGAACTGTGACTCTAAGGACAGTGGCTCTATGAACTGTGACTCTAAGGACAGTGGCTCTATGGACTGTGGCTCTAAGAACAGTGGCTCTATGAACTGTGACTCTAAGAACAGTGGCTCTATGAACTGTGACTCTAAGAACAGTGGCTCTATGAACTGTGACTCTAAGAACAGTGGCTCTATGGACTGTGGCTCTAAGAACAGTCCACGCTCTGTGCTGTGGGCATTCTACAGGGCGTGTAGAAATTGAGCATCATAACCTCTCCTGGAAATAATTTAAAAGAAATCTCGGTATTATATACACCATTTATTATCATGCGTGTCGTTGACCTGGTCAACATTTTCAAAGGCAGAGTAGAAGTGAAAATAATTTGGCTGAAGGCTCCGAATAGACAGCGGAGAGGGATACATACGTGCGTATATTGAGCATATTTGCTACATACATTATTGAACAGCCTCAATGTAGTACACAATGAAAATATATTAACGTTATGTATCAATGAGAAAATCAGTAGAAGCCACGACGAGGAATCGAACCTGCACACTCGGTGCTCCCAAACACACGCCCTACACCACTAGAAAAAGTAGTGCAATCTAGGATTCAACTGAATCCTCTAGGGTTACTGAGGCTTCCACTGAAGCCCAATGTGGGTGGGGGGGGGGGGGTCAAGCAATGCTCCCCCCCCACGTACTCTGGTTGTGATCCTGGAGTTCTAACTGCCAACATTAGGACCTCGTGGAATGTTTACGTCAAGGCTGCCAACATTATGACCCCGTGGAATGTTTACGTCAAGGCTGCCAACATTAGGACCTCGTGGAATGTTTACGTCAAGGCTGCCAACATTAGGACCTCGTGGAATGTTTCGTCAAGGCTGCCAACATTAGGACCTCGTGGAATGTTTACGTCAAGGCTGCCAACATTATGACCCCGTGGAATGTTTACCTCAAGGCTGCCAACATTTAATATTTCCACGGTTCTCACAAGCATTCATGCGAAAATCAGGTCTGACTGCTTCATTAGGGATTCGAATCGTCATCTGCACTACCCAACTCGCTTTGCATCTCCTCCTCCTTCACGTCCCACCACCACCACCTACATCCACAGTCTCTATTACCCATCCACCACCTCACCCATCCACCAGCTCACTCATCCACCACCTCACCCATCCACCAGCTCACCCATCTACCACCCTACCCATCCACCACCTCTCAACCAACCCTCTACAACTGGAGATATCACTAACAGGATATATAAACTCTAATGCGAAAAATTGGTTGGTTTGATAGATTTCTATGTTTCTATATATATCCGTGTATATTTCTATGTATATCTATATGTTCCCATATATATTTATTTTCATGTATATTTCTGATTATGTGTATATTTCCTACATATTTCTCCATTCGTTTCCGATTGGCAAGTTAAGTGAGGGAGACATTTAACAGCCAATTCAACTGTTACTCTCTCAACCCGATAGAGCGGTAGACAGTAGTTCTTCAAGCCCTCAAGTGGTGAAGCTCTTTAATGGAATTCTTATGTTCATTAAAAGTCTCATGAGATTCAATTCTAAATAATGTACGCCATAATTAGTATGTAAATACGGGGTATATTTTAGATTAGTATAGTGCTTAAACCCGATTTGGCGCTCAGATAAATCCTTAGAGGATCGCAGTGCATACTTAAGGGCGTGTAACGCGCGATTAGTATAAATGAACAGCTAATTAGCAAATCTTCGACTTGACTGACACTCCCCATCAGTACTAGAGTACAAACCTGCGGCGGTGAAGCAGTAATTATATATATATATATATATATATATATATATATATATATATATATATATATATATATATATATATAATGCATAAAGCTTGAGTGGCCGTTGGGTTACAGTACTACTGAACGTTAAAGGTGATCCGTGTCGCTCCGTGCAATTCCACTGCATTGTTCCGAAATTTTTTTTTCATATAAGAGAGTGAGCTGCCACACGGCGTCACCGGATGAGGTCCAGACTTAGTGCTCAAGGCTGGACCTCCTCATGGCGCTCAACATCACATGACTGCGACTGATTTTCCTCTAATGCGGGGTAAAAAAAAAAGAGGTGGAGGTGGGGTAATTCAATGTTACAGGTACTTTGAGTCAGGGAACCGTAGAGCAGCGTAGTTACAGCCCCCGTTCCTGTGCCAGGTAAGTCCATTATGGGCTCACCATAGCCCGTGCTACTTGGAACTTTCATATTCCAAGTGTTGCTGAATCTAAAAACAACATAAAAACGACAGATGCAGCACAATTCCTGCCACACCTAACAACAGCCACCGTCAGTATATTGCCTGTTCCATCACACACACAGGGTTACGGCAGCGCCATCAATCATCAAACACCATCAAACCACCACAAAACACCATCAATCAACTAGTCACAGGCACACTAGTCGTGCTCACGGCAGTTCCAACCACACTACCCGCGTTCTACACCTGCACATTGTTCTTATACCCCACTCGTGTCAACCACACCTGCCTCGCCCTGAGACGAATTGGTAGTGATGGAGACCTTCGATTTTAGCCCTCTTCCTCTTCTCTCCTATCCTCCTTCCCTCCCTATCCTATCCCTATCCCTCTATCCCATCTCCTTAACCCCGTAACACCAAATTCCCCCATAATGAATGCAGCTCAGGCCAGTTTTTTGTCTCTTTTTCAGGTTGTTTCCTCAAATTCCTCACATAATGGCCTTTGCGGGGGAGCCGTCACTGTAGGTGTTGTGACCGTCACTGTAGGTGTTGTAGCCGTCACTGTAGGTGTTGTGACCGTCACTGTAGGTGTTGTGACCGTCACTGTAGGTGTTGTGACCGTCACTGTAGGTGTTGTGACCGTCACTGTAGGTGTTGTAGCCGTCACTGTAGGTGTTGTGACCGTCACTGTAGGTGTTGTGACCGTCACTGTAGGTGTTGTGACCGTCACTGTAGGTGTTGTGACCGTCACTGTAGGTGTTGTAGCCGTCACTGTAGGTGTTGTAGCCGTCACTGTAGGTGTTGTGGCCGTCACTGTAGGTGTTGTGACCGTCACTGTAGGTGTTGTGGCCGTCACTGTAGGTGTTGTAGCCGTCACTGTAGGTGTTGTGACCGTCACTGTAGGTGTTGTAGCCGTCACTGTAGGTGTTGTGGCCGTCACTGTAGGTGTTGTGGCCGTCACTGTAGGTGTTGTAGCCGTCACTGTAGGTGTTGTGGCCGTCACTGTAGGTGTTGTAGTCGTCACTGTAGGTGTTGTGGCCGTCACTGTGGGTGTTGTGGCCGTCACTGTGGGTGTTGTGGCCGTCACTGTAGGTGTTGTGACCGTCACTGTAGGTGTTGTGGCCGTCACTGTAGGTGTTGTGGCCGTCACTGTAGGTGTTGTAGCCGTCACTGTTGGTGTTGTGGCCGTCACTGTAGGTGTTGTAGTCGTCACTGTAGGTGTTGTGGCCGTCACTGTAGGTGTTGTAGCCGTCACTGTAGGTGTTGTAGCCGTCACTGTAGGTGTTGTAGCCGTCACTGTAGGTGTTGTAGCCGTCACTGTAGGTGTTGTGGCCGTCACTGTGGGTGTTGTAGCCGTCACTGTAGGTGTTGTAGCCGTCACTGTAGGTGTTGTGGCCGTCACTGTAGGTGTTGTAGCCGTCACTGTAGGTGTTGTAGCCGTCACTGTAGGTGTTGTAGCCGTCACTGTAGGTGTTGTGGCCGTCACTGTAGGTGTTGTATCCGTCACTGTAGGTGTTGTGGCCGTCACTGTAGGTGTTGTAGCCGTCACTGTAGGTGTTGTAGCCGTCACTGTAGGTGTTGTGGCCGTCACTGTAGGTGTTGTGGCCGTCACTGTAGGTGTTGTGGCCGTCACTGTAGGTGTTGTAGCCGTCACTGTAGGTGTTGTAGCCGTCACT
The DNA here is from genome assembly GCA_020271785.1 of Procambarus virginalis. NCBI lineage: Eukaryota > Metazoa > Arthropoda > Malacostraca > Decapoda > Cambaridae > Procambarus > Procambarus virginalis. The sequence goes on along the minus strand of WNGS01167840.1, from coordinate 3,779,261 downwards.
GTAGGTGTTGTAGCCGTCACTGTAGGTGTTTGTAGCCGTCACTGTAGGTGTTGTAGCCGTCACTGTAGGTGTTGTGGCCGTCACTGTAGGTGTTGTAGCCGTCACTGTAGGCTGTAGGTGTTGTAGCCGTCACTGTAGGTGTTGTATCCGTCACTGTAGGTGTTGTAGCCGTCACTGTAGGTGTTGTAGCCGTCACTGTAGGTGTTGTAGCCGTCACTGTAGGTGTTGTAGCCGTCACTGTAGGTGTTGTGGCCGTCACTGTAGGTGTTGTAGCCGTCACTGTAGGTGTTGTAGCCGTCACTGTAGGTGTTGTGGCCGTCACTGTAGGTGTTGTGTCCGTCACTGTAGGTGTTGCTGCCGTCACTGTAGGTGTTGTAGTCGTCACTGTAGGTGTTGTATCCGTCACTGTAGGTGTTGTATCCGTCACTGTGGGTGTTGTAGCCGTCACTGTAGGTGTTGCTGCCGTCACTGTGGGTGTTTTAGCCGTCACTGTAGGTGTTGTAGCCGTCACTGTAGGTGTTGTAGCCGTCACTGTAGGTGTTGTAGCCGTCACTGTAGGTGTTGTATCCGTCACTGTAGGTGTTGCTGCCGTCACTGTGGGTGTTTTAGCCGTCACTGTAGGTGTTGTAGCCGTCACTGTAGGTGTTGTAGCCGTCACTGTAGGTGTTGTAGCCGTCACTGTAGGTGTTGTAGCCGTCACTGTAGGTGTTGTAGCCGTCACTGTAGGTGTTTTAGCCGTCACTGTAGGTGTTGTGGCCGTCACTGTAGGTGTTGTAGCCGTCACTGTGGGTGTTATGGCCGTCACTGTAGGTGTTGTAGCCGTCACTGTAGGTGTTGTGGCCGTCACTGTAGGTGTTGTAGCCGTCACTGTAGGTGTTGCTGCCGTCACTGTAGGTGTTGTAGCCGTCACTGTAGGTGTTGTAGCCGTCACTGTAGGTGTTGTGGCCGTCACTGTAGGTGTTGTAGCCGTCACTGTAGGTGTTGTAGCCGTCACTGTAGGTGTTGTGGCCGTCACTGTAGGTGTTGTAGCCGTCACTGTAGGTGTTGTGGCCGTCACTGTAGGTGTTGTAGCCGTCACTGTAGGTGTTGCTGCCGTCACTGTAGGTGTTGCTGCCGTCACTGTGGGTGTTTTAGCCGTCACTGTAGGTGTTGCTGCCGTCACTGTAGGTGTTGTAGCCGTCACTGTAGGTGTTGTAGCCGTCACTGTGGGTGTTGTAGCCGTCACTGTGGGTGTTGTAGCCGTCACTGTAGGTGTTGTAGCCGTCACTGTAGGTGTTGTAGCCGTCACTGTAGGTGTTGTAGCCGTCACTGTAGGTGTTGTGGCCGTCACTGTAGGTGTTGCTGCCGTCACTGTGGTGTTTTAGCCGTCACTGTAGGTGTTGTGGCCGTCACTGTAGGTGTTGTAGCCGTCACTGTAGGTGTTGTGGCCGTCACTGTAGGTGTTGTAGCCGTCACTGTAGGTGTTGCTGCCGTCACTGTGGGTGTTTTAGCCGTCACTGTAGGTGTTGTGGCCGTCACTGTAGGTGTTGTAGCCGTCACTGTAGGTGTTGTGGCCGTCACTGTAGGTGTTGTAGCCGTCACTGTAGGTGTTGCTGCCGTCACTGTAGGTGTTGTAGCCGTCACTGTAGGTGTTGTAGCCGTCACTGTAGGTGTTGCTGCCGTCACTGTAGGTGTTGTAGCCGTCACTGTAGGTGTTGTATCCGTCACTGTAGGTGTTGCTGCCGTCACTGTAGGTGTTGTATCCGTCACTGTGGGTGTTATGGCCGTCACTGTAGGTGTTGTAGCCGTCACTGTAGGTGTTGTAGCCGTCACTGTAGGTGTTGTGGCCGTCACTGTAGGTGTTGTATCCGTCACTGTAGGCTGTAGGTGTTGTAGCCGTCACTGTAGGTGTTGTATCCGTCACTGTGGGTGTTGTGGCCGTCACTGTAGGTGTTGTAGTCGTCACTGTAGGTGTTGTGGCCGTCACTGTAGGTGTTGTGGCCGTCACTGTAGGTGTTGTGGCCGTCACTGTAGGTGTTGTGGCCGTCACTGTAGGTGTTGTAGTCGTCACTGTAGGTGTTGTGGCCGTCACTGTAGGTGTTGTGGCCGTCACTGTAGGTGTTGTGGCCGTCACTGTAGGTGTTGTATCCGTCACTGTAGGCTGTAGGTGTTGTAGCCGTCACTGTAGGTGTTGTATCCGTCACTGTGGGTGTTGTGGCCGTCACTGTAGGTGTTGTAGTCGTCACTGTAGGTGTTGTGGCCGTCACTGTAGGTGTTGTGGCCGTCACTGTAGGTGTTGTGGCCGTCACTGTAGGTGTTATGGCCGTCACTGTAGGTGTTGTAGTCGTCACTGTAGGTGTTGTGGCCGTCACTGTAGGTGTTGTGGCCGTCACTGTAGGTGTTGTGGCCGTCACTGTAGGTGTTGTGGCCGTCACTGTAGGTGTTGTGGCCGTCACTGTAGGTGTTGTAGTCGTCACTGTAGGTGTTGTGGCCGTCACTGTAGGTGTTGTGGCCGTCACTGTAGGTGTTGTAGCCGTCACTGTGGGTGTTGTGGCCGTCACTGTAGGTGTTGTATCCGTCACTGTAGGTGTTGTAGTCGTCACTGTAGGTGTTGTGGCCGTCACTGTAGGTGTTGTAGCCGTCACTGTAGGTGTTGTAGCCGTCACTGTAGGTGTTGTAGCCGTCACTGTAGGTGTTGTAGCCGTCACTGTAGGTGTTGTAGCCGTCACTGTAGGTGTTGTAGCCGTCACTGTAGGTGTTGTAGCCGTCACTGTAGGTGTTGTAGCCGTCACTGTAGGCTGTAGGTGTTGTAGTCGTCACTGTGGGTGTTGTATCCGTCACTGTAGGTGTTGTAGCCGTCACTGTAGGTGTTGTAGTCGTCACTGTAGGTGTTGTAGCCGTCACTGTAGGTGTTGTGGCCGTCACTGTAGGTGTTGTAGCCGTCACTGTAGGTGTTGTAGCCGTCACTGTAGGTGTTGCTGCCGTCACTGTAGGTGTTGCTGCCGTCACTGTAGGTGTTGTAGCCGTCACTGTGGGTGTTGTATCCGTCACTGTAGGTGTTGTGGCCGTCACTGTAGGTGTTGTAGCCGTCACTGTAGGTGTTGTGGCCGTCACTGTAGGTGTTGCTGCCGTCACTGTAGGTGTTGTAGTCGTCACTGTAGGTGTTGTAGCCGTCACTGTAAGTGTTGTGGCCGTCACTGTAGGTGTTGTGGCCGTCACTGTAGGTGTTGTAGCCGTCACTGTAGGTGTTGTGGCCGTCACTGTAGGTGTTGTATCCGTCACTGTAGGTGTTGTATCCGTCACTGTAGGTGTTGTATCCGTCACTGTAGGTGTTGTATCCGTCACTGTAGGTGTTGTATCCGTCACTGTAGGTGTTGTATCCGTCACTGTAGGTGTTGTATCCGTCACTGTAGGTGTTGTATCCGTCACTGTAGGTGTTGTATCCGTCACTGTGGGTGTTGTAATATTCGTAATGAGAGCTACAAACATTACAGGAGTGTTACAGCAGAAACACTGTAACTACAAACTGTAACTACATGCGCAACTAATGTCCCTACGAAAAACTACAACTACAACTCTCTCACGACAAAACACTTCAGCTAAGAGCACTACATTTTACACAACTGCTCCCTCCCTCCTTCTGATTAATAAATAAATGTAAAACATACTTCGATATGTGGGGGGCATCTAGGGAGCTACTCTAGATTATAGGGAGCTACTCTAGATTATAGGGAGCTACTCTAGATTATAGGGAGGTACTCTAGATTATAGGGAGCTACTCTAGATTATAGGGAGCTACTCTAGATTATAGGGAGCTACTCTAGATTATAGTTTGTGTGGTGCTAAAGGTCTCCTCCTCCTCCTCCTCCTTGTAGGATGGTTAATCATAATGAAGCACGTGATTAACAGCCGGCAATGTTAAAGTTTGGGTTAATTATGACGCTTTACGAGAGTTAATAAACTGGTTCTTATTCCTATTACTATCCCATTTATTACACCTTATCTTTCGTACCTTTTGCCTTGCTTTTTCTTCCTCTAAGATTTTCTTCTCCTCACCTCTCTCTTGTCTATTTATTACCTTGCCTCCTTCCCTTAACCACGGGCTCACCATAGCCCGTGGTACATGGACACTTCGTTCTGAGTAGCTAAATCTAAAACAACAACAATTCCCTTATCAAAATCGACTTGAGAATGGTCTAGGGCGGACCGAAACGTCGTCGTCCCTTCACCTTCTAGTGTGTGGTTTGGTCACTTTAATAAACTGCAAATGATGACCAAACCACTACTCGGAAGATGGAGAATTGCGACGACGTTTCGGTCCGTCCTCAACCATTATCAAGTCGTAACGTAAGAGCTGACAATGGTCCACGACGGACCGAAACGTCGTAGCTTCTCCATCCTCTGAGCTGTGGTCATGAGCCACGTTATTGTGACTCATCGTCTGCGTTAAACGGCAAAGCTCCGGGTGCTGCATACTGGCGGGTCTGAAGGGTCTATAACGACTGGTCATTCAGTAATGTAGAGTGAGAGACCGTGATCAGCCTCCTGCGAACAGTTTACACCTCGAGTGGTCAGGGATTAATTAACATCTTACAAGGATTTAGTTCAACTAGACCTGTGTAACTCCATGTCTATTGTTAAGATTATATTGTTCCAAACCCTCAGGTCTGATTGGAGAAAAATTACAGACTCCCAAAGGCATGAAAGCACCAGTGTAAAAAAAAGAAAGGGGGCAGCATCCCTATTGGGAATAACTCTTCGGAATATCATCTCCAAGTCTGAAGACGTGATCTTGAGTAAGAAGACTTTTCCAGTATGATTTTTACCTTGACTGATCGTGAAAACCCAAATACAGACAAAATCCTCTGGAAATCGTTAAACTCCAGGCCTTTGCTTTGTCCAATATCCTTGAAATCTCGCCGATGTCAAAAATGACAAATCTTCCAGGAAATGTTAGTACTGGATCAACGAGTCTCCAGCAGCTACGACCGGTGGCGATACTCTTAACCTGGGGCCAGATTCACGAAAGCACTTACGCAAGCACTTACGAACCTGTACATCTTTTTTCAATCTTTGGCGGCTTTGTTTCCAATTCTTAAACAGTTAATGAGCTCCGAAGCACCACGAGGCTGTTTATAACAATAACAACAGTTGATTGGGAAGTTTTCATGCTTGTAAACTGTTTAATAAATCTAACGAAAGCCGTCAAAGATTGAGGAAATATGTACACGTTCGTAAGTGCTTGCGTAAGTGCTTTCGTGAATCTGGCCCCTGACACTGACCATACGCGATGTTAGACCAAGGTCAGCGTAACTAGGATTCAAATGGTGGATGACTCTGTTGTTTAGGTGTATTGATCTGCAACTAAATCGGCAATCACAGACTTACTGGACACATAAATGGACACCTAAATGAACAGGAAGATGGACGAACAGACTAATGAACAGATAGCTGGAAGGACAGATATTTGAACAGAAAGATGGATATATGATGAGTTGATGAACAAATGAACTTCAAAAGGTAGATGAATGAGACCGATAAAGCTATCAGCGCATCGCTCTCGCAGATTAGAACTTGATAATAACACTTGTTGACTCAAATGGCATTTGTCAGTGTTTATAAGCAATCTTGACTACACCTTCCTCGACTCCCAGTGATGCACCATATTGATATACAACACATGTTAACAACCCATGTTAACAACCTACTTTCCCCAAACACCTGGGGAGAATTAATATCTTAATAAAACTTAATAAAACACTGGCTTAATATCTTAATGAACCACAATACCCGGCCGATTCATGAAGCATTCACGTGTCTACTTTCGAGATCTGTATCTCTTATCTCCATCAAAGGCGACTTAGTCTACAGTATTTGCTAAAGAGTTTACGAACTTCAAATCTCTTACACGGTTCATAACAATCATTTTGGGTTGAAGGTGATTTTTTTAGAGATTTTTTTTCCTACAAAAAATTGTAGAAACAAATTGTAATCAGGTTCATAAATACCCAGCGAGCCGCCAGAATCGAGAAAAGAGGTACAGATCTCGTAAACGGATACTTCTGCGTGTTGTGAATACTGCCTCCAGCATCTCGTATCTTCCAGAACGTAAGTTAGAAAGAAAATGAAGAAGATAAATAAGATAATACCCCTTAAGTGTGCTTCACAAATTCTGTAAAGATCATTATGATGGTAACAAGTTGGAGTTAAATATATTACAAACATATAATGTCGGTTCTTTAAACAGTCCACCTTCAGAGGGCCACCTCATTAATATTCACATTGCTTGAATATCATTACTGTAACTACCGGCTTGTTTCGCTTCGCATAATGCACACGCCATCTCCTCAAGTGCTACAAATCTTATTGCAACGTTGCGTTTAATTTAAGATCAACAGTTACAACCATTTATAACGAACCACAAACTTAAGCAAACCACGAGATTAGCTTCGCCTTCAACCCTCAGCTCTTCTGGAACGAATGGGAGACGAAGAGCCTGGCAGCGCTGGCTTCCAGGGTGGCCATCAAGCTGCCAGACGTACGACCAATATCTTTACGACTCTTTTCTCCTCTGCCTTAAGAGGCCCCTCTCTTTATTTGCCTCTTATCGCGAATTTTATACGCTTCTAGTATTACGTAAGTATATCTGCTGACGTGATCAGGCTGATCACGTCAGCCAAATGAAGCAGAAAATTAGATAAGATGGGAGGAGGAGTCAGGGCCGTCAATCACACGCTTTACTTACATATTCAAGACGGCAACTTCCCAGGGGAGCAAAAATTGACTTGACGCCCGGCCGACGCGGACGTCTGCCTGGGCTGCCAGCAGGGTGGTGGTAGAGCCCCGAGGACGCCGCTGTACCTAACCCTCTTGGGCTGTGGTACCAACTGATGCCATTTGGACCCAATTTTTGCCCTTAAATTTGATGCCTTTCCTCGCTTAGGGAAGCCATTCAACCTGGCTTACCACTTGGACTGGTCGTGAAGCCAAGGCCTTACTTGTTGCAGGTGGGCGTGCAATATCTGATGGTCCGAGTGGTTGAGCACAGTACCTTCGCTCCGTCCACCTCCTCCAGTTCCCATCGTGACCTCGTATTTCTTTCAAGAGATATCTAATAATACTGGCTTAATATCTGGGCATAAGTTTCTTATACCCTTTCGACCCTGGAACCCCTCTGAAGGCTGGTGGTGCTTCCTGGACAAAACTGCGGAGGGTGCTTCCCTGATGCTCGGGAGGAAGGGGTTGCTTCCCGGACACAGGGGGCGATGGGGGGTGCCTCCTGGTCACAAGGGGGGGGGGGGGGACCCGCCCCTTTGGGCAATCAGAGAGCATTGTCTGACCATCAGAGGTCCCCGACTGTTCAATATCCTCCTAGCAAGCATTATAAAATATTATCATTTGAACTTTGCCGGAACAAAGGTGGATGTCTTCAAGAATCATTTAGATCAGTTCATGCAAGAAGTGCCGGACCAACCGGGTTGTAGTGGGTATGTGGGCATGCGGGCTGCTCCAAGCAACAGCCTGTTGGACCAAATCGCGCCTGGCCACGGGCCGGGCTCGGGGAGCAGAAGAACTCCCAAAACCCTCACCGGCCCTCCAGGGTCCAGACCCACCAGGGACGACCATGATATTTCCAGGACACCACCAAGACACTTCCAGGTGTGTAGGGCCAGTTCCAGGTGTGTAGGGGCCAGTTCCAGGTGTGTAGGGCCAGTTCCAGATGTGTAGGGCCAGTTCCAGGTGTGTAGGGGCAGTTCCATTTATGTAGGACGAGTTCCAGGTGTGTAGGACGAGTTCCAGGTGTGTAGGACGAGTTCCAGGTGTGTAGGACGAGTTCCAGGTGTGTAGAGCCAGTTCCGGGTGTATAGGGGCCAGTTCCTGGTGTGTAGGGACCAGTTCCAGGTATGCAGGATGAGTTCCAGGTGTGTAGGGCCAGTTCCAGGTATGCAGGATGAGTTCCAGGTGTGTAGGGCCAGGTCCGGTTGTGTAGTGCCAGTTTCAGGTGTGTAGGGGCCAGTTCCAGGTGTATAGGGCCAGTTCCAGGTGTGTAGGGGCAAGTTCCAGGTATGCAGGGCGAGTTCCAGGTGTATAGGGACCAGTTCCAGGTGTATAGGGACCAGTTCCAGGTATGCAGGGCCAGTTCCAGGTGTGTAGGGCCAGTTCCAGGTGTATCGGACCAGTTTCAGGAGTGTAGGGCCAGTTCCAGGTGTGTAGGGACCAGTTCCAGGTATGCAAGGCCAGTTCCAGGTGTGCAGGGCCAGTTCCAGGTGTGTAGGGCCAGTTCCGGGTGTGTAGGGCCAGTTCCAGGTGTGTAAGACCAGTTCCAGGTATGCAAGGCGAGTTCCAAGTGTGTAGGACCAGTTCCAGGTATGCAGGATGAGTTCCAGGTGTGTAGGGCCAGTTCCAGGTGTGTAGGGCCAGTTCCAGGTGTGTAGGGCCAGTTCCAGGTGTGTAGGACCAGTTCCGACTCGCGTGCCTGATCGTCCGTACACATCTGGTGCGTTAATGATGCCTTACGAATGATGGCGCCTCGGGATGATAATTCCATAGACCTATCGGTGACTGGCAGCGCTCCCCCGTGGGCTGGACGACAAGTCCCCGTCAATCCTCGACCTAATACCAGACCAGAAATTGCGTCCCAAGCATGATAGCTGTGTCTCTTGCGTCCCAAGCATGACAGTTGCGTCTCTTGCGTCCCAAGCATGATAGCTGCGTCTCTTGGAATGCTAATGGTACCTCTTGAGGGTTATCTTGAGATCTGGAGATGATTTCGGGGCTTAGTGTCCCCGCGGCTCGGTCCTCGGCCAGGCCTCCACCTCTAGGAAGCAGCCCGTGACAGCTGATTAACTCCCCAGGTACCTATTTACTGCTAGGTAACAAGAGCATCAGGGTGAAAGAGACTCTGCCCATTGTTTCTCGCTGACGCCCGCGATCGAACCCGGGACCACAGGATCACGCGCCCAGTGTTCTGTCCGCTCAGCCACCGACTCCCCAAACAGAGGGTATATTAAACCATTAAATTTTCTGATAAGTTTGGACTCACTATATTATTATGACTTGTCTATTTTTAAGTGTAAATTTTAAGTGGAAATTGTTAAGCTTAAAGAATATTTAAGTGGCAATAGAAGTTTTAAAATAAATATTGGCATGATGCAACTGACAGTTGCCAGAGACATGGCAACACTAATCGTTGCTAGGAGCCAGAGGGCCGCCGCGGGAGGCCATGTAATATATATATAGTCAAAATCGTCCATTAAAATTGGGATGGACGAAAATAGGCGAAACGAAATCACAATCACTTGATAAGACCACTCTGAGCGCTCATTATCCACTCCTCTAAAACCGTAGATTCTGGCGGTACCATCAGAGGTTGTACACTCAACACTCACTCACTCACACAATTTGTGTGTCTTCGGTTTGGGTGGGAAAAGAAGTAGAGATGAACAAACTCACTTTAGAGTTTCAACTCTGGTCCCACCTTTCAAACTTCAACCGACTTATGAACAGTTCTTCACTACGACACTGAAACAATGGTTTCTTTCTCTGTAGCTCGTATCGGTAGTTTCTATGCGTGTTCGCTTGTTCGTGTATCACAGAGTCTCAAATAATCTGCCCTATCTAATCCACATTAGAATTTTCTACGTGGTAATCATGTCTCCTCCTCATTCTTATTAATCATGCAGTGACAGGCGGTTTAATTCTTTTAATCTTTCTGTGTAACATTTTCTTAGCTATACGACTTGTTTGGTGATACCCCTCTGTGCTTTTTCTAGCTTCGTCCTGTGTTTGGCAAGATAAGAACTCCACTCTGGCGCTGCATATTCCCAAATTGGTCTGATGTAAGTGCTATATAAGGACCTGAATGCTTCCTAATTCAGATTTCTAAAGGTAGATATTAAGTTAGCCAACCTAGCATACTCTACTGAAGATATCTATTTGATATGGGCTTCGGGAAACAGGTTCAATATAATATGTCTCTACCTTATTCTTGAAGGATTTCCTCTCACATTTGGGACTTCGAGACTTGTCCCTTATTCCCAGCTCTCGTCTTCATTACATTGCACTTGCTTGAGTTAAAATCTAGTACCCACTTCTTAGTCCTTTGTTTCAGTTTGTTCAAGTCATCAAGTCCGTCTGGCATGACGTCAGCATGTATACTGACACCCGGTATACATGCTAACGTCAACATACATACTAACCCTGATATACATGTCGGAACATAGTGACTGTACGGGACATTCGACACACGCCAGGACACCGTTTATGTTCACAATTGGCTAAACGACACGAATTCATTTATTATACAGTTTTTGGTAAATAGAAAAAACTTAATCCATGAAAAATCAAGCTTTGCTTTTTCTGTAAGCCAATGAATAAAACATTGCACGTTGCAAAGATGCAGATGTGTTAATTTGTATAGAATAATGGTGTTCTAAGTTGCTCACAGAAAACGGTATTGTGGCGAAGAAAATGAACACAGGTGTAGAAGCCGAACAGAACAGTGTTCAGGAATGAACAGTAAATACGGTTTTACTTCTGTAATGACATAATTGCCAATTTTAAGGGGTTAAGCAGCTCTAGTTGGCGAGAGATGATCCAACTGCGTATTAACTCACAACCCATTGATCCTGGGTTCGATTCCCCGGACAGGGCGAGACGTTACAGGGATCGCTTCTTTACACTTGACGCGTCTGCTCATCTGGCAGAAAATACTTTTATGCTGGCTCAGGAAATTCCAGGTTTCTGTCTTCATTAATATGACTCTCCATGTTTCCTCCAACCATCCCTTTAATAACCTCTTTCACTCCTCCCCTAATGACCCCATCTTACTTCCTTTCCACTTCAATTCATCTTCTTCCCAAACGCTTTTTCTTGCCAGGTCTCTCCCCAAAACGCTTTTCAATTCTCCTGGCCCTTGACCGTCCCAAATCACAAAACGTCCCAAAAACTCTTGCACTACGTCCTCTTCAGCGCTTCACCTCAAACTTGTCATTTATTTCCCCATGAGATACGCGTGCACAATGCCTAAATGCCCCTTCATCCTGCTCCCCCAACTACCCGGAGCCTTTCGGTGTGATTATAGGCTCAAAATGCTAGCCCAAGGGAACCTAAACTTGTAAGTCATCAAGAAAGCTGATCACGTCCAACTTGGAAATATGCCAAGAGGAAACGACGGGAAAAAAAGAAAATTGTTCAAACAACTCATTCGGGTTTTGAAGACAACATAATTATTAGAGACACAATCGCATTTGCGACAGCCTAACCAGAAGCAACAATAGTTTGTCCTATGCTGTTCATCTGGACAAGTCAATTAATTAGATATTCTCCAATGTTGGCAGGTCGGTGCAAAAACACTAAGGATCTGATCAGGAAGGCTTGGCATCCTGGCCACAAAGACGGCTTGGGGTCCTGGCCACCAAGACGGCTTGGGGGTTCTGGCCACCAAGACGGCTTGGGGGTCCTGGCCACCAAGACGGCTTGGGGGTCCTGGCCACCAAGACGGCTTGGGGGTCCTGGCCACCAAGACGGTTTGGGGGTCCTGGCCACCAAGACGGCTTGGGGTCCTGGCCACCAAGACGGCTTGGGGGTCCTGGCCACCAAGACGGCTTGGGGTCCTGGCCACCAAGACGGCTTGAGGTCCTGGCCACCAAGACGGCTTGAGGTCCTGGCCACCAAAAAGGCTTGGAGTCCTGGCCACCAAGACGGACTCAACAATGGCCCAGGACTCGATAATGTTCCAGGACGGACCGAAGCATCGTCAGTTGTTAATTTTCTGATTTGTGAGTTGGCTGTCTTATCGTCAGTCAGGTTATTGTGACTCATCATCTACAAGGCTCGGCTTACCGGTCAGGCGGAGTGCTTGGCACTCTTGCAACCAAAACAAGCACGAGCCCAGAGTGTGTGTTCAGCCGTCTGTCACAAACCGGTCGAGACAGAACAAGTAAATTTTTTTCATTACCAAGACATCCGTGAAATAGCAACGACTGTACGCCATGGAGATTAATAATGAATTTACTAATGATATACTCAAGCCGGACAACTAAGGAATATTTTAACGAGGAAGACTCGACCCCTAGTGTGCTTTATTGCTGGCTTAGTGCCAGTTGTACCAAGACCTCTTTACTAAGCCACTCAGGAACCTAAGTGGATGTCAACATTTAGGTAAGGCCCTCACGATGGGATATATAACACAACGACACGGGTCTAAGAGCGTGTAGCGATCAAGGGCAACCTTGTGTGAGGGAACTGGGAAGTCATTAGCTAACTGCTCTCACTAGGAACCTTTGTACACGTTAATGATGACTTAATCATTTGTGTCCAGCCTGTTTCACCGTCACGTACTTGTTTACAGGTGCATATACGACCCCCCGTCACCTGGTCCACTAACACCACACCGTCACCTGGTCCACTAACACCACACCGTCACCTGGTCCACAAACACCACACCGTCACCTGGTCCACAAACACCACCCCGTCACCTGGTCCACAAACACCACACCGTCACCTGGTCCACAAACACCACCCCGTCACCTGGTCCACAAACACCACACCGTCACCTGGTCCACAAACACCACCCCGTCACCTGGTCCACAAACACCACACCGTCACCTGGTCCACAAACACCACCCCGTCACCTGGTCCACAAACACCACACCGTCACCTGGTCCACAAACACCACCCCGTCACCTGGTCCACAAACACCACACCGTCACCTGGTCCACAAACACCACCCCGTCACCTGGTCCACAAACACCCCCCCCCCGTCACCTGGTCCACAAACACCCCCCCCCCCCGTTACCTGGTCCACAAACACCACCGAAGGAGAGACATCATTAGCCAACTCCATTCACTCCACGTATACCTACCTGCCGCAACGCTAATTACCTTAAGCGTTACAGCGTACGACCACGCAACACACACACACGCACTCTGTGGCACGGGAGGCGACCCACCGGCACGGGAGGCGACCCACCGGCACGGGAGACGACCCACCGGCACGGGAGACGACCCACCGGCACGGGAGACGACCCACCGGCACGGGAGACGACCCACCGGCACGGGAGACGACCCACCGGCACGGGAGACGACCCACCGGCACGGGAGACGACCCACCGGCACGGGAGACGGGAGACGACCCACCGGCACGGGAGACGACCCACCGGCACGGGAGACGACCCACCGGCACGGGAGGCGACCCACCGGCACGGGAGACGACCCACCGGCACGGGAGACGACCCACCGGCACGGGAGACGACCCACCGGCACGGGAGACGACCCACCGGCACGGGAGGCGACCCACCGGCACGGGAGACGACCCACCGGCACGGGAGACGACCCACCGGCACGGTAGGTCGGGCGGGGGAGACAATATATTTCCCGTGAACGCCGGATAAGTAAGAGTGATGGGCCTCATCAATATTCACAAACCAATGACAGGTAGCAAATTCCACCACAGACTCCTGTGGAAACGAATTCCAAGAAATACGCAATGATGCACTTGGGTTAACGCCTGTACAATCAATGACGCAAAATAATTGCAACGCGCACGCAACAGCATTCTAGCAACATTCTGAACCTGGAGACTTGATCCAGTGACGTTTCCAGACGAACGAGTTCGTTACAGACTTCGAAGGTCCTTGAAAAATATCACCGCCACAGTGGTCTACGTCCTGGGCTTACAACCGAAGGACCCTGGGTTCTGGTTTCAATCCCAGGTCAAGACAGAAACGGTTCAAGCACGTTTCCTTTCACCTGATGTTCATCTTGTAGTCAAATAGGTACCCAGGAGGCGGGCAGCAACTGTTGTGGGGGTTGCCTCCTGGGGAGGGTCAGCAGCTGGCCTAGGGCACTGGAGCTTAGTAAGCCTATGTATGCAGGCATCCTGTCCCCGACAACAGGAATTATACCAGATGAAACACATGATAACGTGCCAAGCTAATATTTGTGTACTCCAATTCTACTATGCAATGAGAACTCAAAGGATATTTAAATTACCGTCATTAATTAGGTATATGCGTAAGCAAAGTAGAATGTCCATTAAATTGCTTACCTAATTATCTCCATTCATCTGCTAAACAAACATCAGTTTCAAGCTTTGAATAAATACACATTTACTACTCCTCTATAATCATCCCCATTAACAACAGCTACAACAAAACTATTAGCAAAAACTAGTTGCCCCATTTCTCTCTGACTATTATCCAATTACTCGTAAACAAATGCCCAGTTATACTCACCCATTGTACTTCAATACTCGCCGAGTTGGTCATGTATTCCCCCTTCATTCTTCACAACTGTCCCCCAATCATTCTCCTCATTCTTCACAACTGTCCCCCAATCATTCTCCTCATTCTTCACACTGTCCCCCAATCATTCTCCTCATTCTTCACAACTGTCCCCCAATCATTCTCCTCATTCTTCACAACTGTCCCCCAATCATCCTCCTCATTCCTCACAACTATACTCATACATTCCTCTGTGAGAGAGTGGAGGACAGACGCTCGGGGCTAGCCTCGCAACTTTGCAATATGACTGGATGCGGGTAAGGGACATTCGTAGGCTGGTCGGGGGTAAAGGGGGGTCGGCCCCCCTTCTATGATTCGGCCGGCTCTACCCGGCTCTGAACAGTTAAATAGCACACACACACACATCCTTTTGCGATCAACCCGGTACCGACAATGCTTTCGCGTAGAACGGACGCGAGTGCTGTAATCCTCTCCCATTTATTGTGGTGGCGAGTTGATCTGTTCTCATGCCCTTACGTGGTGGGATACTGACGGAGTACAAAGCACACGTTCCTGGTACTCCGCCAGACAAGCGAGGTGCGCCACAAGTGGAAAATGCCATATAAAACACCAGTATGTAGTTACCCCCCCCCTCCTTAAGCGATGCAATCCAGTCATTGGATCTGATTATATAGAACGACGGTCTCGTTTCTTGCAGGTCAGCGTTCAATCCTCGACCGTCCAAGTGGTTAGGCACCATTCCTCTCCTCAGTCCTATCCCAGCCTTGGTCTTTATACAAAGGAAAAATGACTAAGAAAAACTAGGAAAGGTCCAAAAATATGCAACGAGGTTCGTTTGTAAGTCAAAGGGATTGAGTTTTGAGGAAAGATTGAGAGAAATGGACGTTACCACACTAGGGGGGAAAGGAGAGGTTGGTGGGACATGATAACAACATACAAGATTGTAGGGGAAATTGACAAAGAAGACAAAGTAGCCATGTTTAAAACTTGGAACAGCAGATTGAGAGGTTACAGAAACTAAAAACAAAAATGAGTCATAGAGACGTCAGAGAGAACTTTTGCAGTGTTGGAACTACCAATTAGTGGAATAGGTTAGACGTAGAAGTCGTTGAAGCTAATTCGATTCAAAGTTTTAAATCTAAATATGATAAATCTAAATTGACTCTTTGCTCTGTTGTTGTTGTTGTTGTTGTTAAAGATTCGCTACCTGGAGCAAAAAGTTCCAAGTAGCACGGGCTATGGTGATCCCGTAGTGCCTCTGATATGAATAAATTCTCTCTCTTTGCTCTCGTTTTTAAGTTAAGAAGGTTAACAGGGCAGAGCTAGGAGCCTAGCTCGAACCTGCAAGTACATCCAGCTGAGGACATCTAGATGGGTACCACTAGATGAGTACACACACCACACACACACACACACACACAGGCTCACTTACTTCCATGAATAAACACGCGTAAGCATTCACGATCCTTACCCGCTGTAAAACTTCTTATCCCTAACGGGTGAAGATTCTATTCCAGACGCAAGATAGAATCCACTCTACTGCCCCTTCCACGCCCTGCATGAGTCCCCTTTCACGCCCTGCACGAGCCCCTTCCACGCCCTGCACGAGCCCCTTCCACGCCCTGCACGAGCCCCTTCCACGCCCTGCACGAGCCCCTTCCACGCCCTGCACGAGCCCCTTCCACGCCCTGCACGAGCCCCTTCCACGCCCTGCATACTCAGGTCCATCGGGTATACACACAAATCCAACAAATGAAGTCAGTTGTAGAGAATACTTGTATACGCGGACGCCAGAGAAAGCTCACGGCTTGGAGAGGCAGCAGCTGGCGTAACCAAGAAGGCGGGAGAGGCAGCAGCTGGCGTAACCAAGAAGGCGGGAGAGACAGCAGCTGGCGTAACCAAGAAGGCGGGAGAGGCAGCAGCTGGCGTAACCAAGAAGGCGGGAGAGGCAGCAGCTGGCGTAACCAAGAAGGCGGGAGAGGCAGCAGCTGGCGTAACCAAGAAGGCGGGAGAGGCAGCAGCTGGCGTAACCAAGAAGGCGGGAGAGGCAGACCACATAACTAGGACATTTGCGGCAGCAACCAACCGTGCTCCGACGTCGTAGATCGCGATTTATTGATATGTTATTGGTGGTCTGCGAGGCCATGCTGAGGGAGCCCACCTCGGGGGTCACCTCTACTGGCGCATTCTAATACGCAAGCGGCTCGGAACTTAGGGTAAAGGCTTTGTCATTAGCGGAGGGTAAGTGTCGGGAGATTATACACCCAACGGAAAGGTAGGTAGCGAAACAGTGATGGACAAATGGGTAGTTGTGGGGGGTGATTGTGGTAGAGCTGGACGCTGGTGGTGTGGGACTGGTGGTGGTGGTGGCGCTGCTGCTGCTGCTGCTGCTGCTGCTTCAGACTGGTGGGTATATATGGTGATGTAAGCAGCTCTCATTTGAAAAGCAGAAATCTCCGCTTCACCACTACGCTTCCCCGTGGCTCACGTTCCATCTTCTCAAAAGTCAAGGACGGAGGGGCGAAGATCCTTAATGCATTTCCACTCCAAGATAATCTCCACGGTGTTCCATCCCTACTTCGACCCGGTCCAGTTCTGGCCAAAGTTCTCGCCGCCTGGTCCGCTGGTCTTCTGCCGTCCGCTGATCCAACTGCCTCTGGCAACGCCACATGGCAGTTCTTTGCGTCATCATTGGCCCAGGCGTTATATCAAATTATATATTTTTTGTTTAACTAGTGCCTCAAACGCCATCGTTCTCGGCTATAACCTATTATTTATCTCTGTCATTCTTCGTCTGTTCAAAGGTCTCGCCAGCACTGTTCATCTATGCGCACTACTCGTTACACACTGACTACCTACCCTCGTTCTACTTTAAGGTTATTTGCAATACATAACGGAATTACTTCAAAATGCGCTACATGGTGTCATATTAGTTTTCTAATCATATACAGTTTTATAATTGATTAGTTATTTGTTGTCCGCACCATTTCCAAAATGGATTGAATTTTCTAATGTGAAAATTTTCTGTTATCAAGGGGTATGAGAACCCCCACCCCCTAGAGCTGGACCAGATGATTGACAACTGTCACTGACGTTACTCCGTATTGTCTCATCAAATGCACACAGTCCCATTGAAATTATTTCAAAATAGTTTCATAATTCAGTATTAAAATATTTGTAATGTCCTGAGATATGATATTTCTATTAATTAAAGCACCACATGTGCTTTAATTACTGGACCACAATACACAGCCTTCAAGTGTAGAGTCGATCAAGGCTGAGGTTAGCAGTTTAGCAGCAGTACACACACGTGTCGAGTCATTTCAGTAATGTTTGGCAACATTGGTTTAATTCGTCATGGTATTTGTGTCGAATCTTTGGACATGGTCTCTCTCTCTCTCTCTCTCTCTCTCTCTCTCTCTCTCTCTCTCTCTCTCTCTCTGCCCAACCACTTGGGCTGGACGGTAGAGCGACGGTCTCGCTTCATTCAGGTCGGCGTTTCAATCCCCGACCGTCCAAGTGGTTGGGCACCATTCCTTCCCCCCCCGTCCCATCCCAAATCCTGACCCCTTCCCAGTGCTATATAGTCGTAATGGCTTGGCGCGTTTCTCTGATAGTTCAATTCCCTCTCTCTCTCTCTCTCTCTCTCTCTCTCTCTCTCTCTCTCTCCTCTCTCTCTCTTTCTCTCTATCCAGTTTAAGATGGAACAAAAGTCTATAAGGGACCTCTTAATACATGCTTTTGTCGCAGGGACGGTCAATATTGCCTTTGAATAAATAATGCCATTCAACAAGATCACATCCACCCGCCTCAATAAATTGACTGGAGGTAGCAACAATGTATCACCATACTCACTGTATAATACAAGATGAAGGGAGCTAGTTGCGTCAACTAGGGGCACCCTCTTAAGACTAATTTAAGGTCTCTTAAGTAGTGTGAATATATCTTGACACTGTCCCAAGATAACCTCGTCCATCCTGCAGAATGATGAGGGGGGGGGTGGGTGTGGACGAAGGACGAACCGCTATCCTGGTGGATAACAGCACACCAATCACAGCTCCCTGGCCCATGGAACGATGAGAGACAGGTGGAACGATGAGAGACAGGTGGAACGATGAGAGACAGGTAGAACGATAAGAGACAGGTGGAACGATGAGAGACAGGTAGAACGATGACAGGTGGAACGATGAGAGACAGGTGGAACGATGAGAGACAGGTGGAACGCTGAGAGAAAGGTGGAACGATGAGAGACAGGTGGAACGATGAGAGACAGGTGGAACGATGAGAGACAGGTGGAACGATGAGAGACAGGTGGAACGATAAGAGACAGGTGGAACGATGAGAGACAGGTGGAACGCTGAGAGACAGGTGGAACGATGAGAGACAGGTGGAACGATAAGAGACAGGTGGAACGATGAGAGACAGGTGGAACGATGAGAGACAGGTGGAACGATAAGAGACAGGTGGAACGATGAGAGACAGGTGGAACGATAAGAGACAGGTGGAACGATGAGAGACAGGTGGAACACTGAGAGACAGGTGGAACGATGAGAGACAGGTGGAACGATGAGAGACAGGTGGAACACTGAGAGACAGGTGGAACGATGAGAGACAGGTGGAACGATGAGAGGCAGGTGGAACGATGAGAGACAGGTAGAATGATAAGAGACAGGTAGAACGATAAGAGACAGGTGGAACGATAAGAGACAGGTAGAACGATAAGAGACAGGTGGAACGATAAGAGACAGGTAGAACACTGAGAGACGGGTGAAATCGTGTAGCGAGAAGAGCGCGCACACACACACAGAGCCACTAAAGCCGGTTTACCCAAGTATACTTGAATGGTTAGGTTGCACAATAAACTCCTCCCTACAGAGGACCCTCGGTAGCCACACCGGTCGGGGTACCGGCCGGTGGGGAAGCCGATGGCGAACCAAACATCTTCATATATTCATTTCCTTTTGTTTTTTTTTTTTCCTAAATTTTATTTTATCAGCTGACGAGGAGTCACAATAACGTGGCTGAAATATGTTGACCAGACCACACACTAGAAAGTGAAGGGACGACGACGTTTCGGTCCGTCCTGGACCATTCTCAGGTCGATTGTGGCGCCGACTTGACAATCGACTTGAGAATGGTTCAGGACGGACCGAAACGTCGTCGTCCCTTTACTTTCTAGTGTGTGTGGTCTGGTCAGCAAATTTATTTTATCAGGTCGGTTTAGAAATAGACGACTTCCGGCTGCTGTTAACAGGCCGTGAACATCCGCATCCAATAGCTATAACGGTATGTCTTATCCTGTTAATTTTCCCTGGAACACCACCCACAATATCAGTTTACAACCTTTTCTCCTATTACTGCTGAGTGAACAGGGGCGAACGGTTAGGCATTAGAGCCGCGTCACTCTTCTAAGAGCAGAGTCTAGTTATCACCCACTCACCAGACCTACGAGAGGGGCTACACCACCCACCAGACCTACGAGAGAGGCTACACCACTCACCAGACCTACGAGAGGGGCTACACCACCCACCAGACCTACGAGAGAGGCTACCCCACTCACCAGACTTACGAGAGAGGCTACACCACTCACCAGACCTACGAGAGAGGCTACACCACTCACCAGACCTACGAGAGAGGCTACACCACTCACCAGACCTACGAGAGAGGCTACACCACTCACCAGACCTACGAGAGAGGCTACACCACCCACCAGACCTACGAGAGAGGCTACACCACCCACCAGACCTACGAGAGGGCTACACCACTCACCAGACCTACGAGAGAGGCTACACCACCCACCAGACCTACGAGAGAGGCTACACCACCCACCAGACCTACGAGAGGGGCTACACCACTCACCGACCTACGAGAGAGGCTACACCACCCACCAGACCTACGAGAGAGGCTACACCACCCACCAGACTACGAGAGAGGCTACACCACTCATCAGACTTACGAGAGAGGCTACACCACTCACCAGACCTACGAGAGAGGCTACACCACTCACCAGACCTACGAGAGAGGCTACACCACTCACCAGACCTACGAGAGAGGCTACACCACTCACCAGACCTACGAGAGAGGCTACACCACCCACCCGACCTACAAGAGAGGGCTACACCACTCACCAGACCTACGAGAGAGGTACACCACCCACCAGACCTACGAGAGAGGGCTACACCACTCACCAGACCTACGAGAGAGGCTACACCACTCACCAGACCTACGAGAGAGGCTACACCACTCACCAGACCTACGAGAGAGGCTACACCACCCACCCGACCTACATAGAGGGCTACACCACTCACCAGACCACGAGAGAGGCTACACCACCCACCAGACCTACGAGAGAGGGCTACACCACCCACCAGACCTACAAGAGAGGGCTACACCACTCACCAGACCTACGAGAGAGGCTACACCACTCACCAGACCTACGAGAGAGGCTACACCACGCACCAGACCTACGAGAGAGGCTACACCACCCACCCGACCTACAAGAGAGGGCTACACCACTCACCAGACCTACGAGAGAGGCTACACCACCCACCAGACCTACGAGAGAGGGCTACACCACTCACCAGACCTACAAGAGAGGCTACACCACCCACCAGACCTACAAGAGGGGGCTACACCACTCACCAGACCTACAAGAGAGGTTACACCACTCACCAGACCTACAAGAGGGGCTACACCACCCACCAGACCTACGAGAGAGGGCTACACTACCCACCAGACCTACAAGAGAGGCTACACTACCACCAGACCTACAAGAGAGGCTACCACCACTCACCAGACCTACAAGAGAGGCTACACCACTCACCAGACCTACGAGAGAGACTACACCACTCAGCAGACCTACGAGAGAGGCTACACCACTCACCAGACCTACGAGAGGGGCTACACCACCCACCAGACCTACGAGAGAGGCTACACCACCCACCCGACCTACAAGAGAGGGCTACACCACTCACCAGACCTACAAGAGAGGCTACACTACCCACCAGACCTACAAGAGAGGCTACA
>WNGS01167840.1:3736528-3757065 GCA_020271785.1 Procambarus virginalis | reverse complement strand
CACACACACAACACACACACACACACACACACACACACACACACACACACACAAAAGGGGTCTGGTAGCTGAGTGGACAGCGACTTGTAATCCTGTGAGCCCGGGTTCGATTTCCGGCGCCGGCAGTGACAAATGAGTCAGAGTTTCCAAGCGGACAGCACGCTGGACTTGTGATCCTGTGGTCCTGGGTTCGATCCCAGCGCCGGCGAGAACAATGGGCAGAGTTTCTTTCACCCTCTCCCTGTTACCTAGCAGTAAAATAGGTACCTGGGTGTTAGTCAGCTGTCACGGGCTGCTTCCTTGGGGTGGAGGCCTGGTCGAGACCGGGTGCGGGGACACTAAAAAAAAGCCCCGAAATCATTTCAAGATAATCTCAAGATAACCTTGATGTCCCGTTACCTAGCAGTAAATAGGTACCTAGGAGTTAGACAGCTGTCACGGGCTGCTTCCTGGGGGGAGGGGGGTGTGTGGAAAAAGTTAGTAGTATTAACAGTTGATTGACAGTTGAGAGGCGGGCCGAAAGAGCAGAGCTCAACCCCCGCAAGCAAAACTTGATGAATACAACTAGGTGAATACACAACACACACAACTAGGTGAATACAACTAGGTGAGTACACACGGGTCCTCGCGGCGTAGCGGACAGCGCTCTGGGGTCGTAGGCCTGAGGACTCGTGGTTCGATTCCCTGTCAGAGGCAGGAACAAATGGGCAGTTTCTTTCACCTAATAATGCCCAACCACTTGACCTGGACGGTAGAGCGACGGTCTCGCTTCTTGCAGGTCGGCGTTCAATCCCCGACCGTAAAATGGTTGGGCACCATTCCTTTCCACCGTCCTATCATAAATCCTTATCCTGATACCTTTCCTAGTGCTATATATGCGTAATGACTTAGTGCTTTTTCCTGATAATTACCTTTATCTTTCACCTAATACCCCTGTACAGTGTGATGTAACTATATACCCTGAGCTTGTAAAAGCATCATAATCCCTTCAGTGGTTAAGTGCTTAATTACACACTAGTTTCTCTATCAGCTATCTCACCCTGTCAGAGTAAAAGAGACCAATGTATGTGTATGTATGTATGTGTGTGTATATATGTATGTATATATGTCTATGTATGTATATGTGTGTGTATGTATACGTATGTGTATAAAATATATGTGGAAGCTGATCAGAATTACGTTTCACCTTTGTAAATGCCCATTAATGACACTATGTACAAGACACATCGGACACTTTATGTAGTGCATACGTAAATCTGCGTATCTATGTATTTACGTATGTAGGTTAGCTTAGCATTTTAAAAGCACTATACAATCACCTTCTGTGGTTGATTGTTCAATAAATCCCTGAATTATATGTTTAGCAGACCTCTCGCCCTGTCCATGGAGGACAGAAGAAAAAATATATATGCTGGTTAGCATTGTAAATGTGTGGCCACGTCTGTGGTAGAAAATAATAATAATAATAATAATAATAATAATAATAATAATAATAATAATAATAACAATAATAATAATAATAATAAAACTCCTGTTTACCTAGCAGTAGTAAACAGGTATCTGCGAGTTAAACAGCTGCATCCTGGGTATGTGTGTGTGTGGGGGGGGGGGGGAGAAAGATATACGAAGTAGATACGATAGAAGTAAAATAGGTCGGGAGTCGGAACATTACATGACTGACGGTTTGAAAACTGGGGTCCAAGAGCTGGATCCTGCAGGCAGGAAACGGCACATATACAAGCACACCGACAGATCCCCCCCCCTCCTCTCCTCCACGCACATCCTCACCCCCCTCCCCCCCCCACAACACACCTCACAGCAATGATTTATAGCATAAACTATGACAGCTGCTGGTAATATTTACCCAGTCACTTCTGAGCTTACATAAACTCTCGCCCAAATATGCAGCATCAGCTCAGTACAAATGTTTCGTTTGAGAGAGAGATCAAGACGGCGTTCTCTCTCACTCTCCTCCAAAACGAAACGTGGAAAATAGCAATAAAAAAATAAACTTTAGAGCCACGTGACCGGCATGAAATTGACGAGATGACTGTTCGGAAGCACAATGGCCATCTCCCTGCCTCCAGCTGCGTCATGGGCCAGGCACTCGAAATGCCAGAATCCCTGGGGGGTTCTGGGTTCGATTCCCGGGTTGGACGAGACGTTTGGATGCTCTTCATTCAAGATGTTCCCTCTGTTCATCAAGAAATATATATATATATATATATATATATATATATATATATATATATAATATATATATAATATATATATAGTGCTTGCAACTAGTGCGAAAGCTGGAGATGCAGACAGGAGTGAAAGGGAAGTGCACTAATGCAGATGTACCTAAGGAATTAATAAAAAAAAAATCCGTTGGTTAAGGGAGTACCTAAGTAACAGAAGACAGCGAGTCACTGTGAGGGGTGAGGTCTCCGATTGGCGAGACGTCACCAGTGGAGTCCCGCAGGGTTCAGTCCTTTTACCCATACTGTTTCTTATATATGTAAATGATCTTTCAGATGGTATAGAATCATTCCTCTCATTGTTTGCTGATGATGCAAAATTTTGAGGAGGATTAAGACGGAGGAAGACAGTATGAGACTACAAGATGACCTAGACACACTGCATGAATGGTCCAACAAATGGCTACTAAAGTTCAACCCGAGTAAATGTAAGGTAATGAAACTAGGCAGTGGAAACAGGAGGCCAGACACAGGATACAGAATGGGAGATGAAGTCCTTCATGAAACGGACAGAGAGAAGGATCTAGGAGTTGATATCACACCAACCCTGTCTCCTAAAGCCCAGATCAAAAGAATAACATCTGCGGCGTATGCGAGGCTGGCTAACATCAGAACAGTCTTTAGGAACCTGTGTAATGAATCATTCAGAACCTTGTATACGACATATGTAAGACCAATCCTGGAGTATACGGCCCCAGCATGGAGCCCGCACCTTGTCAAACACAAGACGAAGCTTGAAAAAGTTCAGAGATATGCCACAAGGCTAGTCCCAGAACTAAGAGGAGTTACGTAGAAAGGTTGCGAGAAATGCACCTCACGACACTAGAAGACAGAAGAGTATGGGGAGACATGATTACTACCTACAAAATTCTCAGAGGAATTGACAGGGTAGATAAAGATAAACTGTCTAACACGGGTGGTACGCGAACAAGGGGACACAGGTGGAAACTGAATACCCAAATGAGCCACAGGGACGTTAGAAAGAACTTTTTCAGTGTCAGAGTAGTTAACGGATGGAATGCATTAGGCAGTGATGTGGTGGAGGCTGACTCCATTCATAGCTTCAAGTGTAGATATGATAGAGCCCAGTAGGCTCAGGAACCTGTACATCAGTTGATTCACAGTTGAGAGGCGGGACCAAAGAGCCAGAGCTCACCCCCGCAAGCACAATTAAGTAAGTACAATTAGGTGAGTATATAGGTACGTGGGATTTTGACGGCTATTGTCGGTAGCATTCTGAAGGTCACTCGTTGGCGTTGGAAGGGGAGGGAGGAGGGAGAAGGGGCGGGGCTAAACCTGCTCTGAGGATACAGGAGTCGTTGGGAACACTGGATCGCCATCATTAGAAGCACAGAAATTCTCGTCACTTTATCTGGTAAAGTTGTACGCAATTAGTCTATTGTCAAGCATGTCTGAAAACATCCAAGCAACACTTTTCAAGACGCTAGTGCTCTCTAGAGTGGAGTACTGCTGCACAATGACAGCCCCTTTCAAAGCTGTAGAAATTGCTGACCTGGAGAGCATGTAAAGATCCTTTACTGCTATAATCCACTCAGTAAAACATCTAAACTTCTGGGACCGACTAAAGAGCCTAAATCTGTATTCTCCTGAGCGCAGGCGGGAGAGATACATAATAATTTACACGTTGATAATATTAGAGAGGCTGGTCCCAAACCTGCACACAGAAATAACATCACATGAAACCAGAAGGCATGGCAGGATGTGCAGAATACCCCCCGTTCAAAAGCAGAGGTGCAACAGGTACTCTGAGAGAGAAGTCTATCAACATCAGAGGCCCGAGACTGTTCAACACGCTTCCACTACACATAAGAGGCATAACTGACCGACCCCTCACCGTGTTCAAGAGACAACTTGATAAACACCTTCAAAGGATACCTGATCATCCAGGCTGTGACTCATACGTCAGGCTGCGAGCAGCTGCGTCCAACAGTCTGGTTGGCCAGTCCAGCAACGAAGAGGCCTGGTCGATGACCGGGCCGCGGGAAGCTAAGCCCCGAAACCGTCTCAAGGTAACCACCCGAAACACAAAAAGATGCACCTGCAAGAGGTTCTCCACACATGAGAGCAACAACACCACAACAAACAGTTCTACACCACTCACTTTTGGAATGTACACAATATTCGGCTCCGTACATATGACGCTGAACGATATTCACATACAAATTAGAAGATACATATATCAATGCATATAACCATCATTATCTCGCGGTCTGACTCGTTCAGTTAACTTACGATAGAGAAGCCTAGGTTGTTGATATTGGGAATTAAGAACAACGATAAATGACCAATGAACTGAAACTGAGAATAATATACATATAATTTATTTATGTCAGCAGTAAGTTTTTCTTGTAAACTGGATTACAGACACTAATGCATGGTCCACATAAAAGCTTTAAGAGTGGATTTAACGAGGTTTTTATTGCTTTATATTTACATTAATAGCCTCTCATGCTCGGTGATGATATGGAAAATTGGTTTACTGAAAATTATATATACTTTATATAAATGTAGTATTTTCATTTGTAAATTTATTTAAATATGATGTTTATATAGGGGAGTACCACTTCTGGTGCAATTATAGGGACCCACAGCCTATAGGGCTGGGTCCCTTATAGGTCAATTATAGGTCCCTATAGCTGGGTCAATTATAGGTCCCTATAATTACACCTCTGGTGCAATTATAGGGACACACATGTTTATATTGTATATTATTTAATAAAAAAATCATATAGCAATGTAATCTCACAATTGGTCCTGAAAAACAACCTATATATATATATATATATATATATATATATATATATATATATATATATAACTATATTTTCCCGGATTCATAATGATATACTTGTTACAGTTGCTATTGTTATCGTTTACCACTCAAAATATCTAGCAATTTATTTTTAATCATGAACTGTGCTAATTTTGCTGATAGTGCACTTGGGCTTCTCGTTCATGTCAAATCCACTTGTACTGGTCGGTAGTGATGGCCTCCAGTCTTGCTGGATCGGGGTTCGATTCCCGATGATCGAAAATGGTTATGTACCGTTCCTTCATTCCCCCCTTCACATCCCAGCACAAAGTGCGCCGGACTGTCAACAATTAAAGCACCCTAATACCGAAGTTCAGCGCGGGGATTTTTTACGACCATATTTATTTTAGCAATTCTAATAAATTGGTTTAACAAGTAATGCTGATTATTTGCTATAATTATTATATTCAAAGCCAATATATTTTATCTTGAAGGGGACAGGACAGAAATAATAAAGACACAGAGAGAGAGAGAGAGAGAGAGAGAGAGAGAGAGAGAGAGAGAGAGAGAGAGAGAGAGAGAGGGAGAGAGAGAGAGAGAGAGAGAGAGAATATATATCTATATACAACGCTAGGGAGTTTAGATCTGCTCTCTCTCTCTCTCTCTCTCTCTCTCTCTCTCTCTCTCTCTCTCTCTCTCTCTCTCTCTCTCTCTCTCTCTCTCTCCCTAACAACCCCCCCACCCCCCCTAACCATCTTAACAAGCCAGCAGACACCGTCTAAGCATGGCCCCCAGCAGCCAGCACCGACCACCTACCCCGCCACACGTCATACAGAGCATAAACACCACCGCTATTTTAGATTTACGACAGACAATAAGCACATTTTGACGGCGATGAGTTCTATTTACGAGTAAATGGTCTACAATTCTGACAGCCAGTGTAGCGTGACAGGGAGTTGGGAGGGAGGGAAGAGGGAGAGGAGGAGGAAGAGAGAGAGGTAATGGAGAATGGAACGGTTGAGTGGATGAGATCGGAAGATGTGTTGACAGTATTAATATGGTGTAATATTTACATAAGACCGAATCTTCCGGCATGAAGAAAACATCGCTGAAGAGAATGACAAGAAGACCTAGACAAAACTCCAAAAGAGGACTCACAAATGGCTGTTAGTGTTCAACCAACTAACTGTGTAATGTAATGAAAACGATAATGGGGGCATGGGCGACCAGAAGAAATCTACGACATACCGGCAAGGTGAACATAGGAACGGAAGGAGAAAGAAAAGATTTGCGAGAGGATAGAGTTCCAGCGCTTAATATCAGAGACGTGTATAAACAGGATGCTGGGAGCGCATGGGAAGCTGGGAGCGCATGGGATGCTGGGAGCGCATGGGATGCTGGGAACGCATGGGAGTCTGGGAGCGCATGGGATGCTGGGAGCGCATGGGATGCTGGGAGCACATGGGAAGCTGGGAGCACATGGGAAGCTGGGAGGACATGGGATGCTGGGAGCGCATGGGAAGCTGGGATCGCATGGGATGCTAGGAGCGCATGGGATGCTGGGAGCGCATGGGATGCTGGGAGCGCATGGGATGCTGGGAGCGCATGGGATGCTGGGAGCGCATGGGATGCTGGGAGCGCATGGGATGCTGGGAGCGCATGGGATGCTGGGAGCGCATGGATGCTGGGAGCACATGGAGCTGGGAGGACATGGGATGCTGGGAGCGCATGGGAAGCTGGGAGCGCATGGGATGCTAGGAGCGCATGGGATGCTGGGAGCGCATGGGATGCTGGAGCGCATGGGATGCTGGGAGCGCATGGGATGCTGGGAGTGCATGGGATGCTGGGAGCGCATGGGATGCTGGGAGCGCATGGGATGCTGGGAGCGCATGGGATGCTGGGAACGCAGGGGATGCTGGGAGCGCATGGGATGCTGGGAACGCATGGGATGCTGGGAGCGCATGGGATGCTGGGAACGCAGGGGATGCTGGGAGCGCATGGGATGCTGGGAACGCATGGGATGCTGGGAGCACATGGGATGCTGGGAGCGCATTGGATGCTGGGAGCGCATGGGAAGCTGGGAGCACATGGGATGCTGGAACGCAGGGATGCTGGGAGCGCATGGGATGCTGGGAGCGCATGGGATGCTGGGAGCGCTTGGGATGCTGGGAACGCAGGGGATGCTGGGAGCGCATGGGATGCTGGGAACGCATGGGATGCTGGGAGCGCATGGGATGCTGGGAGCGCATGGGATGCTGGGAGCGCATGGGATGCTGGGAGCGCATGGGAAGTTGGGAGCGCATGGGAAGCTGGGAGCACACGGGATGCTGGGAACGCATGGGATGCTGGGAGCGCATGGGAAGCTGGGAGCGCATGGGAAGCTGGGAGCGCATGGGATGCTGGGAGCGCGCAATTTATGCCGCTGACTTTTGGCCAGTACTAGAATGCGCAGCACCGGCCTGGAACCCGTACCTCGTGAAGCAAACAGTTTGGGTACGAAGGTTTCATTCTCGCAATGTGTTATTGTTATAGACAGCCTTGTGGCGCTTCCAACTTCATCAACTAGTCAATAAACGTAAGCCGCTCTAATTGAGGAAAGATGTACAAGTTTCGTTAATGGACACTTAAATGCTTCGTGAAACCTGGTAATGATTACGACATCGAAGATATTGAGGGCATCAGATAGATAATGGACCAGGAGAGCCTTTTTAACGCGAGTGAAAATAGGACAAGAGGACACAAGTAAAACAAGAAAGCGGAAACAAATGCGTATGAAATATAAGGAAATACTTGTACCAGGTATGACAATGGTCATTGACGGACCATTGTACCGCGTATGACAACGGTAAGCTCTACAACTACAAGGCCAGATACGCAAAAAGAACTCGAAGATCAACAAAGCTAATGAGGAACCAGGTACAACAAGGCTACCAGGCGGGGCATTAAGACTTACTTCCATGTAGTCACTATTCGGTAAGCGCCATAACCGACCACTACTCTCTACCAATATATCTACTACCAGCCTACACCGTTACTACTCGCTATCACCACCTACCACCATCCACCGGCACTGCAACCCCTGAGAACCATCATTGCAACCCGAGAGAGAGAGACTACAGCATAGGGGGCCTCTGCAACCCCTGAGAACCATCATTGCAACCCGAGAGAGAGAGAGAGAGACTACAGCATAGGGGGCCTCTGCAACCCCCTACTTCCCCAACACCCATAATCAGGATCAGGGTTGCCATCACCAGGTGCACACAACGATACAGTTTATTGCATTTTTGACACGGAGTTTTAAACGGGAGTTGACTCCGGTGGGTGTGGCTGGACTTGGAGCACGGCCAACTCTGGGGATCGCATAAGCATATCACGGAAGCCATCGCCTCACAGGTAATGGAGCTCATGGTGGTAATGAAGAGCGAACAGTGGGTTTTGACTCGACACTACCCATCATGAAAGCAAAACAGTAGACATTCACTCAACGCAGCCGTACAAAAAAGTGCCGGAGGGGGATCTCTTGTCTCCGGGTCGGCCTCACAGCAATCACTTTGGTTGATCCATAAGCATATTTTGAGCGCTAGATGAAGCACCTCAACTTTCAAATTGATTACTGACTGGATTTCCCTCTCTCTCTCTCTCTCTCTCTCCTCCTCTCTCTCTCTCTCTCTCTCTCTCTCCTCTCTCTCCCTCCTTTACCTCGCCCATCTCTATTCCCCTCGTCCTTACGATTCTCCAACACCAAGCTATGGCTCTTATCTGAGGGTATCTGAGATGATTTCGGGGCTTAACGTCCCTTCGGCCCGGTCCTCGACCAGACCTCATTTTTTTGTTACACAACCCCCAGGAAACAGCCTGCAGCAGCTGTCTAACTCCCAGACAGCTATTTACTGCTAGGTAACAGGGGCATCAGTGTCAAGAAACATTTTGCCATTTGTCTCCGCCCCCACCGGGGATCGAACCCGGAACCTCAGGATACGAATCCGAAGCGCTGTCCACTCAGTTGTCAGGCGCCCTGGAAGACAGGACATGAGAGATAGTGAAGACAGAGAGCTCGTGTGACTGATAAGCGTTATCGACCAGTGTNTTAATGTGGCACAGCTGGGTCTTCCGCCGCTATCGGGTGTCTCGAGAACGTAGTTGAAGTTGTTCCGGCACTCCTTAACACGGTAGGGTCCTGAGAACCTGTTCTGTAAAGGAGAACCTGGGATAGGGAATAGGCAAGCACTAAGTCTCCTGGTGTAAACTTCCTTACTTTACAGTGCCGGTCGTAACGAGTCTTCATCCTCTCCTGGGCTCTCTGTAGGTTGTTGCTGGCAAAGGAATGGACCCTCTCTAGAATGTGTCGGAGATTTTGGAGATACTGGGGCACACTCTGATGCTCACTGAAGGTGTCATCACGTAGAGAATCCTTGAAAGCCTTGAGAGGTGTACGGCACTTACGTCCGTAGAGCATCTCATAAGGAGATACTCCTAGTGACTCGTTGGGAAGACTTCTGAAAATACACAAAATGAGATCAATTTGCCTATCCCAATCCTTTGAGGTCTCATTACAGAATTTTTTAAGAGTGCCTTGATGGTTTGATGACTACGCTCGAGAGAACCCTGTGAAGCAGGATGATAGGGGCTGGACAGTACCTGTTTGATGTTGAACTCCTCCAGAGTCCGTTTGAAGAGATCACTGGTGAAGTTGGTACCACAGTCGCTCTGAATCTCCCTCGGAAATCCATACTGGGTGAAGATTTTCAGTAGATTCTTCACCACTGTAGCAGCTGTAATATTTTTTACTGGAACTGCTATCGGAAATCTGGTGGTAGGACACAGGATGGTTAAGATATATGAGTTGCCTGCACTGGTCCGAGGCAAAGGACCAACGCAGTCGATAATGAGCTTGTGGAACGGTTCCTCAGGCACCTGGATGGGTATCAGGGGTGCTCTGGGAATGGAAACGTTCGGTTTCCCGGCTAACTGACACACGTGGCATAATTTGACATGAGTTTTGACGTCGTTTACCATACCTGGCCAGTAGTAGTCTTGTCGAATTCCATGGTAAGTCTTGTTGAACCCATAGTGTGACAAAGCGCCGTGGGCCAGGTGTAGAATCGTGGGCCGCAGGCTGGTGGGAATCACTAGTTGTTCAACGTTTGCCCAATCGTCCTCGTCCTTCAGTTTACTGGGTCTATACCTGCGATAGAGTATTTCGTTCTCCATAAAGAACCCAGGAACACTGTCGGATTGGGTTTCAGCCTGAAAGAATAATGGTGTCAATGTAAGATCATCTCTCTGTAACTTACGGAACTCCACCGCGGTCAGGTTAGGGGGTAGTTTCGAAGGGTCCTGAGGGACAGCGGTAGCAGTAGAGTCGGCTGGCTGTGGACGTGCAGCTTGAGCACGGGTGGTCACCATAACAGGAGGAGAACCTTCATCACTCTCTTGAACCTTTACTGGGAAATGTTCAAAAATCGGGTTATCCACCACAGAGTTGCTTACCTTGGATATGTCCTTGACGATCAGGTTGTTTGGTTGTTGGTCTTCTGCCAAGTCGTTGCCCAGGAGAAGTTGCACTCCAGGCATGGGAAAAGGCTTTTCCCTGACGGCGACTTGGACTTCACCGGTCACGAAGGGACAATCCAGGTAAACTCGGGCAAGTGGATAAGGAGTTGTAGCAGTAAGGTCAGTGATGAACACAGTCTCTCCTGTGTAGGCGACGTTGGGCACAGCCGATTTCAAAACGATCGATTGTAGAGCCGCTGTGTCCCTTAGGATCTTAAGTCCGAAACGTCCCTCTGAATCTGAACCGTGGGTAGAGATAGTTCCTGGATATAGATGCTTGGTAAAGAGAGAGAGATCATTAGCATGAACACCAACATTCATTACAGGCTTACCGGACTTAGGGTGAGTAGTTTTAGACTTAGGGGGTTCGACGTTACCTTTAAATTGGGACTTACCACATTTGTCAATGGTGTGTCCATATAATCGACAATACCTGCAGTACAGTTGAGAGGTACCTTGATCTGGGCTCGCTTTCTCGTAACTGTACCAAGACTTCTTGCTGGTAGGATCTGGAGTCAGCCGGTGGATGAGGCTGTAAGTGTCAGCTGACTTCGCACACTTCACTAATTCCGTCTCTTCCTTGTCTGCTAAGTATAGGCGGACAGGAGGAGGTACACGTCTCAAAAATTCTTCAACCAGTATGAGGTTGACAAGTTCTGAAAAAGTAGAGACATGTGCTGCCTCCAGCCATTTCATGAAATATCTTTGTTTGGTGTTAGCAAATTCTAAGAAGGTGGTGGTACTTGCCTTGACGTAGTCACGAAACTTTCGTCGATAGCTTTCGGTGGAGAGAAGGTAGGCGTCCAACACAGCTTGTTTCAGGGTGGTGTAGTCGTTTTCCGAAGCCAAAGTGCTGAGTGTGACTGCTGCTCTACCTGTTAAATGTACTCTGAGAAGGGTAGCCCATTGGTCGTCAGGCCAATTAAGTTGAACAGCAAGGGTCTCAAAAGTGGTAAAGAACACATCAACCTCCGTTTCGAGGAACGGGGGCATTAACTTACTTGCATGGGAGATATTGAAACTGGGAGGAAGACTAGCTGCCGCTTGTTGGAGTTGAGCTTGGTGTGCAGCGTCCCTCGTGAGTTCTCGGTTACGACATTCTAGCATTGCTTCTGCCTGTCGTTTGTCGTGGTCGCGTTGTATCTCGAGTCGCTGTTTGTATAAGGCCAACTCACGTTCACTTTCTTCCTTCTTCAGGGCAGCTTCTTCCTTTCTGAGGGCAGCTTCACGCTCTCTGCTTGCAGCTGCTTCTTGTTGTTGCTGTAGCTCGATCTTGGCAAGTTCCAATTTGAGCTTTATCGCTCTCAAGTCATCTTTATCTGAAATAATGTACTGTTCATGAGTAGAAGAATCTATAATATCTTCCTCAGCAAGGTGATCCAGTATCATATTATTAATGGCAAATTTGTTGGCTCCATCAGGAACTTCTAAGTGATACTCATGTGCAAGAGTTAACAAATCGACCCTCTTAGCGTGACGTAAGGTCCCTATTTCACTTTCTGGATCTGCTTTGAAAGCTTGTAAGCGGAACATGGTGAAAATATAGCAAAACAAAGGAGATGAATATAGTGAGAATATGGCGAGTGTCAGAAACAGGAAACGTGGCAACTGATACCTATCCTGTGGGGAATTATTAATAATTAAAGTAAATTCAAGATGGTAAATGAATAAGGTCGCAGGAAATCTTGTACCTGGTACTCACTATGGGAGGATAAAGGCAAGAAAATCCTACTAATTAGTGAAAACTAATTTTAAAATACAAGTGAAACACTAAATGGCTTCAAAATAAATGAGGTAGTCCAAAAAATGTAGTCATACCTTGCCAAGTCACTATAGAACATAAGCAATGGTACCCACTGAAATTGAATATGGTATTTACAGAATTAGCGAACTTTTGTGCTCAAAAGAAAGAACGCCAATTCCCTACCTTAGGTAAATACCATCAGTCTGACCGACGAGTAGGGGTGCGAGTGTCAACTGGTGACGAGAACTATCGGCGAGGTCCCAATTCGCCAATAATAGTTCGTGCTAGAGGATCTAAAGCCCTCTTTTTCCTCCTAGAGTCGGATTGCAGGACTTGGGTGCTATTGACCCGGAGACAGACCACAGTACCAGGGTACCTATGTGATAATCTGTCAAAAAGTGAGAAATATTGGGGGACAAAGATGTTAAACACGGAGGATAACACGGAAGGGGGAGACGACCAATTAAGAGTATGACTGCGGCCTACAGTCACCACGTAATCCAAAGTTGTCTCACTCTCACCATATGCTATTCCCGTAATGTACAATATACACAGCACCATATAAAATAAAAAATGATTAATGTGAATAATGGAAGCAAGGGAAATAAGAGCCAAGTGCGCTTACCACAATTACCAATACCTGAGTGAAGCTCCGTGGACAGATCTCCATTTAATAGTGGCTCCGTGGACAGATCTCCATTTAATAGTGGCTCCGTGGACAGGCCCCCATTTATATGTGACGGTAACGAGTTGGAAATGGTGGTCGGCAGTCTTCCAACTAGCAGGTGTCAGTGCTGGGCCACATATAATATATAAAAAAAAGAAAAGGAAAAAAAAGAGAAAAAAAAAGAATGACTGCGTGATTTGGTAATCTGTGGTAAGGTTGGAAAGACTAAAAGCAATAATAAAAAATATGGATTTTAATAACAATAAAAAACACAAATTGAAATAAATGCAAAATCTTGGCTTACTGGCAAAAATAATAAACAATATAAACATGAAAATAGATTACGTTAATGGGGAGGAGAATTGATATACAAAAGTAAGTAAAATATGAATGCTGGAATATATGCACTAACTATGAACCTCTATTTGACCACACAGAGTGAGTCACTTAGGAGTTCACAGCTTGCGAGCACACAATATTCTGGCTGGCAGAAACGCAAGGGACTCCAACAATAACTGGTGAGGTCTTGTGATTGGCGGGGAGCCGGAGTGGAGTGTTGGTTGGCGGCCAATGAGGAAGCTGGATGGCCGCAAGTCGCTAGTTAGGCCGTTGAAGGGTTCGGCGCGTCGACCAGGTGCAGCAGTGGGGGGGAAGGAGGGAGTTGCTGGTACGTGTGGCTATCATATGTACGTTTAGCCACTACAAAACGTATCTTGTATATTGATGAGGACAGGCGTGATTCGCAGAAATAGCAGGCTAAATCTCTGATAAGAGATTATCGTCACAATATATATATATATATATATATATATATATATATATATATATATATATATATATATATATATATATATATATATATATATATAATCACATCCGTTGAAAAAACGGGATGTAATTATCCTAATGTAGAAAAATTAATGTTGAATACTGAAATAATGTGTACAAACTTAAAAATGCAAGACAGCACTATTAATTAAAAAAATAAAAAAAAAAGGATTTCTTACCTTCAGATTTATGTCTTAAGAAAGACGTCATTTACAACTCTGAACTTAAATTAAATCCCGAATTCACACTCAAACGCTTGCTAGGCTGTTAGTCGTCCTTCCCCCTGACAGCTGAGTAGATAGCGCTCGGGATTCTTAGTCCTGAGGTTCCGAGTTCGATCCCCGATGCAGGCGCAAGCAAATGGGCAGAGTTTCTTTGACCGTGATGCACCTGTTCACCTAGCAGTAAATAGGAACCTGTGAGTTAGACAGCTGCTATGGACTGCTTCCTGGGGATGTGTGTGTGTAACAAAAAAGGAGGCCCTGGTCGAGGACCGGGCCGCAGGGACGCTAAGTCACGAAATCATCTCAAGATAACCTCAAGAAGGAACCCCCCCTCCCCCCTCAGTGTCTACACCGATACTCTCATCTTCCCTGATTCCTTTTTCATCACCGACAACCACTCTTGAATTCCCTTCCATCGTCCTTTCTCATTTTAACTTCCTCTGCTAGGCTTCCTCCCGAGGACCACCTTCCCGTTTATTTTCCCTCCCGTATACTCTTAAGGTCTAACGAGACATTATACAGCAAATCACACAGCGCATATCTCTTTAATACATGCATTGTATCATGTCAAACGAAGCATACACATACATATAGTTAACGAACGGCCAGCGAGCTTGCTAATGTTTATAATGTAGGTGATCTCTCTCTAACATTCCGAGGCAGGCCTGTTTAACATTTTAATACGTCCTATTTAACATTTATAGGACGTGAACCTAAGCCAGTCTTTCTTTTTTTAACACCAGTATCTGAATCACCTTGTATAACGATGAGCTGGTCACAATATGTCGTGATAGTTGTTACAACATTATATAATGTTATAACAAAACCAACAGACGTTAATCCCGTGATTTGTTGTAATACTGGTAAGTAAGGCACTACGGGCTCACCATAGCCCGTGCTACTTGGAATTTTGTTCCAGGTAGCGAATCTTAAACAACAACAACAACTGGTAAGTAATACAAAGTTCAGGAACATGGCTATCGTCATACACAAATCGTAGTGATATATAAACAAAAATATTCGGCATTCATCAACTCAATCACCTACATTATTGATCCTTGTTGCAATCAGGCACAAGGAAAACGAAGAGAGACATAATCTCTTATAAGTCGAATTAGAGCAACATCTGTTCAAACTCACAGGCGATTTTTGTTAAAATATTATTACTGTTTCAACCAGTGTCACAAAATCTAACCTAAAGGCTGAGTGCGGACATGCTCGTTGATTAAGATAGACAGGTCTCTCTTGCAACAATTATTTATACAAATACATATCCATATATATATATACACAAATATTATACACAATACACAAATATTATTAATATATATACATATCGATAATCTTTTTATATCACAAGTGATTCGGTGTAGACGGGCTTGGTTTCAATTATTTTATGCTCAGTTTAAGAAAATTAGGAACAGCAAGGTTCATTCAATTCCACTGCCATCCGCTTTGTCTGATTGAACAATACTTAGCCTAATTAAAAAAAATGCAATATGTTAAAGTTTTTAAATGTTTTCATTACTCTTTGTGTTTAGAAACGGAAATGGTTGACTTTGGAAACCTTTTGACATTAACTTCACCTGAACATTTATAAAAACAACAAAAATATGTCCTTGACAGTTGCAGTAAAGTTGCGCCCGGTGCTGTAGGCTTTTGTGAGACGGATCATAGTGTGTAGCCTAGTGCCTATAGCGAGTAAAGTAGCCTAGTGAGCTAACTCTCTTACCCGCACCCTTCAAATGTGTCCACTTAACGTAAACAATAACAAAGAAATTAATATAAATTCATTTATTTCGAAAGAGGGAAAGGGAAGGAATCTCGAGATATATTTTAATACGTTACACAAGTAACAAAAAGGAATATAAAGACTATATTAGGTACTGCCTCTAGGCTGACTGTTGACGTGGCGACAAAAATTCCAGTGTCTTTAAACCATTTCGCCGCCAACGACCGAAAACTTCAGGCCCATGAAGTACAAGTTCGGAAAAAAAACATATAATTGTTTTCTGGTCAACACTGCCGTTTAGTATTCATAAAATGCCCTGAGAGCCACCTGTGTACAAGTTATGACTAATAACATTCTCCAACACCGTCTGGGTTCGAATCTCACAAGAGGAGGAGAGGTCGCCGGCTGGTCATAGGACGGGATGGGTCCCCAAGCATCCTGGTGACAAGATAATGTGTGCGCGTGCGTGCGTGCGTGCATGCGTGCGTTTGAGCCCCACGCCCAGGTGGTACCGGGAACCAGTAGACCCTACGGCCCTGTTTCCGGGATGGTCTCTCCTGGTTGATCAGACTGTTGGAAGCCGCTGCACGCACGCAGTCCGTTGTAGGAACCAAAAAGTTCTATTCTTCATTTTCCCCTCAATTATGTGATGTATAACTTCGTCTGTAAACTTCAGCTAGAAATTTGATGGCAATTCAGCTATGATCGGAGATGACGTGTCGGATGATGCTGGCAGATGGTGTGTGTGTGGTGAGGTATGACTGTGTATGGTGTATGTTAAACCATCAGTGGTGTATGGTGTATGTTAAACCATCAGTGGTGTATGATGTATGTTAAACCATTAGTGGTGTATGATGTATGTTAAACCATCAGTGGTGTATGATGTATGTTAAACCATCAGTGGTGTATGATGTATGTTAAACCATCAGTGGTGTATGGTGTATGTTAAACCATCAGTGGTGTATGATGTATGTTAAACCATCAGTGGTGTATGATGTATGTTAAACCATCAGTGGTGTATGATGTATGTTAAACCATCAGTGGTGTATGATGAATGCTAAACCATCAGTGGTGTATGATGAATGCTAAACCATCAGTGGTGTATGATGAATGCTAAACCATCAGTGGTGTATGATGAATGCTAAACCATCAGTGGTGTATGATGAATGCTAAACCATCAGTGGTGTATGTCATGTAGTAAGAATTATTGGCGTATTAGAGACAGACAAACAGATGGAGACGCGTGTATACATCATACACGCACGCGTAGTTGATCGCAAAATGTGATATATATTTTTTTTTTGGTCATTGTATTGCAACTCCGTTACTCTGTATTTATGGTGAGCGGCTCAAAAGTTCTAAGAGATTTAAACGCTTCACAACACCGGCCTTAAATTCACTGTCATTTACGGCATTTGGGTAAATTAGTTCCCCGTATTACTGTTAAACCAAGATGAATAGTTTACAATTAAACTCCGAATTGTTTCGTCATGGACTGTTGTTGTAAAAAAGAAATTGACCGATCGAACTGGCAGGAAATTGTTCTCTGTGTCGAGTCTCAATAGTAGGATAGTCACTATTTGACAGTTGCTGACAACTTGACAGTAACTGGCGGCAAGATCGGAGACGACTATTGAGAGGGAGGAGAGGAAGGGGGGGGGGGGATGCTGACGCAGATGACTGGGCTCTTGTTCCTGGGCCCGGAGAACGACTTGAGAACGCTGTATTGTATAACTCTTTAAACGAGAATTGTAGCTTATTAACGCTTACTTTCTCCCCATCCCTGTGCGCACGCACACACACACACACACACACACACACACACACACACACACACACACACACACACACACACACACACAAAAGGGGTCTGGTAGCTGAGTGGACAGCGACTTGTAATCCTGTGAGCCCGGGTTCGATTTCCGGCGCCGGCAGTGACAAATGAGTCAGAGTTTCCGAGCGGACAGCACGCTGGACTTGTGATCCTGTGGTCCTGGGTTCGATCCCAGGCGCCGGCGAGAAACAATGGGCAGAGTTTCTTTCACCCTCTGCCCCTGTTACCTAGCAGTAAAATAGGTACCTGGGTGTTAGTCAGCTGTCACGGGCTGCTTCCTTGGGGTGGAGGCCTGGTCGAGGACCGGGCTGCGGGGACACTAAAAAAAAGCCCCGAAATCATTTCAAGATAACCTCAAGATAACCTTGATGTCCCGTTACCTAGCAGTAAATAGGTACCTAGGAGTTAGACAGCTGTCACGGGCTGCTTCCTGGGGGGAGGGGATGTGTGTGAAAAAAAGTTAGTAGTTAGTAACAGTTGATTGACAGTTGAGAGGCGGGCCGAAAGAGCAGAGCTCAACCCCCGCAAGCAAAACTTGATGAATACAACTAGGTGAATACACACTCACACAACTAGGTGAATACAACTAGGTGAGTACACACGGGTCCTCGCGGCGTAGCGGACAGCGCTCTGGGGTCGTAGGCCTGAGGACTCGTGGTTCGATTCCCTGTCAGAGGCAGGAACAAATGGGCAGTTTCTTTCACCTAATAATGCCCAACCACTTGACCTGGACGGTAGAGCGACGGTCTCGCTTCTTGCAGGTCGGCGTTCAATCCCCGACCGTAAAATGGTTGGGCACCATTCCTTTCCACCGTCCTATCATAAATCCTTATCCTGATACCTTTCCTAGTGCTATATAGGCGTAATGACTTAGTGCTTTTTCCTGATAATTACCTTTATCTTTCACCTAATACCCCTGTACAGTGTGATGTAACTATATAACCTGAGCTTGTAAAAGCATCATAATCCCCTTCAGTGGTTAAGTGCTTAATTACACACTAGTTTCTCTATCAGCTATCTCACCCTGTCAGAGTAAAAGAGGCAAATGTATGTGTATGTATGTATGTGTGTGTATATATGTATGTATATATGTCTATGTATGTATATGTGTGTGTATGTATACGTATGTGTATAAAGTATATGTGGAAGCTGATCAGAAGTACATTTCACCTTTGTAAATGCACATTAATGACACTATGTACAAGACACATCGAACACTTTATGTAGTGCATACGTAAATCTGCGTATCTATGTATTTACGTATGTAGGTTAGCTTAGCATTTTAAAAGCACTATACAATCACCTTCTGTGGTTGATTGTTCAATAAATCCCTGAATTATATGTTTAGCAGACCTCTCGCCCTGTCCATGGAGGACAGAAGAAAAAATATATATGCTGGTTAGCATTGTAAATGTGTAACCACGTCTGTGGTAGAAAATAATAATAATAATAATAATAATAATAATAATAATAATAATAATAATAATTATAATAATAACAATAATAATAATAATAATAATAAAACTCCTGTTTACCTAGCAGTAGTAAACAGGTATCTGCGAGTTAAACAGCTGCATCCTGGGTATGTGTGTGTGTGGGTGGGGGGGGGGGGAGAAAGATATACGTAATAGATACGATAGAAGTAAAATAGGTCGGGAGTCGGAACATTACATGACTGACGGTTAGAAAATTGGGGTTCAAGAGCTGGATCCTGCAGGCATGAAATGGCAAATATACAAGCACACACCGACAGATCCCCCCCCCCTCCTCCACGCACATCCTCACCCCCCTCCCCACCACAACACACCTCACAGCAATGATTTATAGCATAAACTATGACAGCTGCTGGTAATATTTACCCAGTCACTTCTGAGCTTACATAAACTCTCGCCCAAATATGCAGCATCAGCTCAGTACAAATGTTTCGTTTGAGAGAGAGATCAAGACGGCGTTCTCTCTCACTCTCCTCCAAAACGAAACGTGGAAAATAGCAATAAAAAAATAAACTTTAGAGCCACGTGACCGGCATGAAATTGACGAGATGACTGTTCGGAAGCACAATGGCGCATCTCCCTGCCTCCAGCTGCGTCATGGGCCAGGCACTCGAAATGCCAGAATCCCTGGGGGGTGCTGGGTTCGATTCCCGGGTTGGACGAGACGTTTGGATGCTCTTCATTCAAGATGTTCCCTCTGTTCATCAAGAAGTATATATAGTGCTTGCAACTAGTGCGAAAGCTGGAGATGCAGACAGGAGTGAAAGGGAAGGTTCTCCGTTGGTTAAGGGAGTACCTAAGTAACAGAAGACAGCGAGTCACTGTGAGGGGTGAGGTCTCCTATTGGCGAGACGTCACCAGTGGACTCCCGCAGGGTTCAGTCCTTTTACCCATACTGTTTCTTATATATGTAAATGATCTTCCAGATGGTATAGAATCATTCCTCTCATTGTTGCTGATGATGCAAAAATTAAGGAGGATTAAGACGAGGAAGACAGTATGAGACTACAAGATGACCTAGACACACTGCATGAATGGTCCAACAAATGGCTACTAAAGTTCAATCCGAGTAAATGTAAGGTAATGAACTAGGCAGTGGAAACAGGAGGCCAGACACTGGATACAGAATGGGAGATGAAGTCCTTCATGAAACGGACAGAGAGAAGAATCTAGGAGTTGATATCACACCAACCCTGTCTCCTAAAGCCCACATCAAAAGAATAAACATCTGCGGCGTATGCGAGGCTGGCTAACATCAGAACTGTCTTTAGGAACCTTGTAATGAATCATTCAGAACCTTGTATAGACATATGTAAGACCAATCCTGGAGTATGCGGCCCCAGCATGGAGCCCGTACCTTGTCAAACACAAGACGAAGCTTGAAAAAGTTCAGAGATATGCCACTAGGCTAGTCCCAGAACTAAGAGGCATGAGTTACGTAGAAAG
>WNGS01167840.1:3720198-3731085 GCA_020271785.1 Procambarus virginalis | reverse complement strand
ATAAAAGTTAATATTACGGTGTTTATATTTGTTGACGAGTACGTCTGAACGTCGCGACGTATTAGGTAAGAGGACGGATTGACTGTTCCCTCTGGCCGAGTTGAGGCCTCCCATGGTACAGCTGCACCATGGTGCAGCTGTACCATGGTGCAGCTGTACCATGGTACAGCTGCCATGGTACAGCTGCCATGGTACAGCTGCCATGGTACAGCTGCCATGGTACAGCTGCCATGGTACAGCTGCCATGGTGCAGCTGCCATGGTGCAGCTGCCATGGTACAGCTGCCATGGTACAGCTGCCATGGTACAGCTGCCATGGTACAGCTGCCATGGTACACCTCCCATGGTACACCTCCCATGGTACACCTCCCATGGTACACCTCCCATGGTACACCTCCCATGGTACACCTCCCATGGTACACCTCCCATGGTACACCTCCCATGGTACACCTCCCATGGTACACCTCCCATGGTACACCTCCCATGGTACACCTCCCACACCGTATCTCTCAGGTGTGTTGTTGTTCTATTTGCAGATTACGGCCCCTGACCTTCAACTATTTTCAGTGTATTTGTGATTATATACGAGCACAAATTATATATATATATATATATATATATATATATATATATATATATATATATATATATATATATATATATATATATATATATATATATATTTGGGGGTACCACCTCTGGTGCAATTACAGGGACTCACAGCCTCAGAGAAGGGAACACAGAGCATTCAGAGAAAAATTTGCCATTTAACTCCGAATACATAAGTGTTCGCTTCTCCTACCACCCCGCTTTTTTATGGTGTACACTTTATTATACAAGGTTATACAGTTACATATCTGATTTTATACAAAAAATGAACATTAAGAGAACACAAAAAAAGTTCGCTTCCTAGAGGCTGTAGATTTCCTGGAACTCCTCCGACGTCGGGCAGGAACCGAGGATGCAGAGAGCATTCCCCCTCTGGATCGCGACACTGAGGCGCTGAAAGAGAAAACTTGCCGCTCTAGGGTCTCTTGTGGTGTCAATGAGCTTGGAACCAAGATCCTTAAGAAACCTTCTTGCACTCTCTCCCCATGGGCCTAGGGTCTCAGACCCTATTGGAACGAAGTTGTACCGATGATCTAATTGCCTATACTTGGCTGACTTGTCTCTTTCTCTGTGTGTCGCCGCGGCTCCTGCTGTGCCGGCAGAGAGGTTGATGTACGTGGCTGCCAGGGTGGATACGCAAGTATAGTCCCATGCCAACTGTCTGCCACCCTTCCACGGACGCAGTGTGATTCCGTCTGGTCGGCCGGCAAAGCTAACAGAGTCACGGTTCAGTAGGTTGCGGGGCTCTCTCTCCGCTGAACACTGAGCAGAGGTAAGGCTTCTTTTAATGATGTCATTGACTTCGTCGTGTCTAGTGTGCCAACCACCAGATTTTCCACAGTGCAGGCCATGCAATCCATATTCGTCAGCATCTGCCTCGCCGCAAATACACCTATGAACAGTGTGGATAGGGGCAGCAAGACGGAGAGCGACTGCAATACGGAGCTCCTGTGGATCAAGACGTGTGCCTGTCGCAGACATAGGGACTGCCAAAAGGAAGTCCCCTGCATGGGGAGCCTGCACAGCTGTGAGGCGTGCACGATCACTGGGGGTTGTTGCTGCCTCCAGCAAAGCTGTGGCTTCTTTATCTACAATGGGGCTGTCCCAACTGGATTGTTTCTTGACTTTCGGCATGGCTGGTCTGAGTGCTGGGCCTGCTATGGCACTCCATTTCGTGTCGCATTCCGTGTAGTGGGGGTCCTGTATCCCCGCTACATCACTGAGGGTGTCAGGTAGAATTTCCTTAACCAGGTCATCTGATGCTGAGGAGGAAGACAGGAAGGCTGGGACAGCAATTTGGGTGGCGGTGCGGACACCCAAGCCACCGAGCCTAACAGGAAGAGTGGCTTGTTTCCACTGGCACTCGTTGAGGGAGAGGTTAACAACTTTTTCCAGCATGGTCTTCAGTAAGAGGTCATACTCTTCAAGCTTTCGGTTGTCGTAAGATGGGGCACACCTCAGAAAGTAGGTTAGCCTCGGAAGGGATAGGCATTTGGTGAGGAGATAAATAGCATCGTGGGCATCGATGTCACCTATTCTGTCTTCCATCCTCCTAAGGTCTGCGATTTTCTTGTCAAGGATCTCCTCAATGGCGTTAGACCCGAGAGGGGGGCTCCAAGGAGGGTGCTGTTCTCGGCCCTAATGACATGGGCTCCAGGCAAGGCAGATCTTATTCTAGCTACGATGTCTGGGTTGGAGGAGACTACTTCACACTTGGAAGGGTTCAGGACAAGACCCAGGCTTACTTCTTGCTCCCTTATTTTCCTGATGTCTGCCAAGAGGTCGTCTACGGTGCCAGCTATAGTGCCATCAACCAAAAACCAGATATTGAACTCGCTGGACAAGCTTTCGGTGATTTCTTTTAAGAACATCTT
Organism: Procambarus virginalis; assembly: GCA_020271785.1. Classification (NCBI taxonomy): domain Eukaryota; kingdom Metazoa; phylum Arthropoda; class Malacostraca; order Decapoda; family Cambaridae; genus Procambarus; species Procambarus virginalis. The sequence goes on along the minus strand of WNGS01167840.1, from coordinate 3,728,603 downwards.
GCCATCTCCCAGCTGGAAACTTACAGTCATCTTAAACATCTCGCATATAGGATCGGAAAACGTACAGGAGGGTTGGTTTTCGACTCACACTCGGGAATGCCGGGTTCGAGTCCCAGGCGGAACGGAAAGGGTCGAGGGCGTTTCCTCATCACCTGATGCACCCTGTTCACCTAGCAGTAAATAGGTATTCTAGGGTACCTATTTACTGTGATTGGAAGGGAAGGGAACTATCAGGAAGAAAACGCCAAGCCATTACGACTATATGGCACTGGGAAGGGGTCAGGATAAGGATTTGGGGATGGGACGGAAGGGTGCCCAGCCACTTGGACGGTCGGGGATTGAACGTCGGCCTGCATGAAGCGAGACCGTCGCTCTACCGTCCAGCCCAAGTGGTTGAGAGAGAGAGAGAGACGATCTATCTGATCTTTAAGTGTGTCTCATCGTTGTAAAGTTTTCCATTTTCTTTTCTCCAAAAGTGTTTGGAGAGAAGATACCTTCCAAGTGCTATATAGTCGTAATGGCTTAGAACTTTTCCCTTGATAGTTTCCGAACTCTTTTTCGCCCAAAACCAGTAAATAACCCAAACCACACACACATGATTAGAAATGAAAGTTTATTTATTATTAACATCCTTATTGAAAAAAATTAATTACAATTTAGCCTAATCTGAGGATTTCGATTAAGTCTTATTAAAGTGAGGATAATGCTGGTATTCACTATCACGAAGGACAGAGGGTCATACACAAGTCAATAAGTCTAAACTGTAGGCGGAAGCACATATATATCATGATTACAATCAATGTTTTAATATATGGATATGTGAAAACAACTTTCTACTGTGCACTGCCACACAAGGGCAGGGATGGGTTCATAAGTGATGCAGCTTAGAAGTAATATAAATAAAAATTGTTCTTCATTCTTTAAAATGGACAAGCAAATTTTGGATAAATTGTTAGGATGTCGTCCAGAACACCTGAGTTATTAAAATAGTTACACAGTTGGTGGTACAAGAGGCCAGGAGGTCTAAAGTCCTTTACGGTTTCACATTCAACAATATAGTGTTCTAGTGAATGCATTAATGGTATATCACAGAGTTTACAATCTGAGTATTCTGGTAGTGGCTCAGCCTGATGAAAGTGGTGACTTTTGGGCCCATCCCGGACCCTCCTGAGTTCGTCATTAGGGTTGAGAACGGATCGAAACGTCGTCAGTGGTGTATCATACTGATGTCATTTGTCTTCAGTCGCAATGTGTGACCTTCGCTGCGTAAACCACTAAGCTACTTTTTTTTTACACAGATGGGCAAGTAAACAAACGACTTCTGACACCTGTTAACAGGCTGAGAGCTTTCCGTTTCCATAGTTCATCGTAAGCCTAACCCGCTAGTTTCCCTGGAACACGACTCACCATTCGACTAACAACCATGTATCCAATTACAGCCGGGTAAACAGAAGCGAACAGTTAAAGATTTTCGTCCAGCCAATCCTCCCCGGGCCAGGACTCGAACCCAGACCAAATCGCTCGAGAAGTGCTGGGCGAGTGTGTTACCACTGCACCACCAGAGGGATCTCATAATTAACGGCTCGGCAGGCTGAGGAGAGGGGAGGGAGGAGCGACCCTTGCTGCACCTCTAGGATATGTCGTCGAGAAGTGGTTTATCAACATGTTGTTTTTTTCCGGAATCGAGCGTTCAGTAAATAATGTTGTTGATGTAGTGGCTGCGACGGCAGTGGCGCCTTGTGGGTCCAGGCGTTCCATTCAAGGAAGAGAACGCAAACGCAGGATAAGGGAACGCAGGATAAAACGCAAAGCCTTGCGGCTATATTACTGTCTGCCTATCCGGCGGAAACGAACGCGCTTTGCGACAAATCAACACACTGATAGGCAGATGTTTGCAGCGCTCCAGCAGCCCCTCAGAGAGGCCAACACCGGCCCCCAACCCATACACAGAACATCGGTACCCAAACAGTCAAGGCAAAACATGGCCTCTCCTAAACTCGTCCCCAAATGACCAAAAACATCTTCCAGTGCCCTCAGGCAGGGCAGGACCCAGCCGCTCCCTTGAAGGCCCACCAAGACCCCCCCCTCCCAGCTCCCGGCACCTCTAGGCCAAGCCAGCGCCGGACACCACCGGATCCATACACGAAGAACCAGCCATACACCCGAAAAATATCTGAACATGCCTGTGACCTGTGACATTCCTGTGGGGAGCCGGTCGGCCGAGCGGACAGCACGCGGGACTTGTGATCCTGTGGTCCCGTGTTCGATCTCGGGCGCCGGCGAGAAATAATGGGCAGAGTTTCTTTCACCCTATGCCCCTGTTACCTAGCAGTAAAATAGGGACCTGGGTGTTAGTCAGCTGTCACGGGCTGCTTCCTGGGGGTGGAGGCCTGGTCGAGGACCGGGCCGCGGGGACACTAAAGCCCCGAAATCATCTCAAGATAACCTCAAGATAACCTGACCCGAGGCGGCCAGTGCACCAGACGTCACAACAATCCGGACAGTTGAATTGTAACCCCCAACGGCAGTGTTGAGACCCAAAGGGCAAAATCTTGTGCTCCAGCGGCCGCCAGGGCACCATTCCTTACCCCCGTCCCATCCCAAATCCTTATCCTGACCCTTTCCCAGTGCTGTATAGTCGTAATGGTTTGGCGCTTTTCCCTGATAATTCCTTCCTTCGCCCTCAAGGTTGAACCAAGAGTTCATATGTCAAAGATGCGACGTATTACTAAACAAATTCAACGTCGTAATATTGACGTTTACTTTGCATGAACCTCGGTAAACTTGTGGGTTGATACGGTTCGTACTTTTGTGCTTAGGTAAACCAGCTGAATTCTTGACTGAGTGGCAAATTAAGACAGATTTTTTTTGGGGGGGGGGAGGGGTAGGGGGGTAGGGGGGAGGGGGTGAGTAAAGAGGATGGAGAGGTATAGGTGAAGTAAAGTTTAGAAGTGGGAAATACAGTGAGAGTTGTTAAAACAGGCGGGCTGTCCGCCTTGCTGACACGTTTAAGACAGAACAGTCTGCTATGTAATGTGTCCCCCCCCCCCCTATGGGAGACTATAAGGGAGACTATAAGGGGGACCATATTGCTGTAGCTCTCTACAGTACCTGCTCCGCCTCCTTCAAACGGTTTACCGTCATAAACTTGGCGTTGGTTAAGTCGTTTAATCTACCAGTAATCTTCAGTTTGTTACTAACAGACATTTGTGTCTTACGTTTCCAAGCTGAAATTTGACTGACGCGTTGATAAGTTAACGGTGATTATGAAGGTGTGTTCTTAATAGTTGTTGTTATGGTAGTGATGATTAGAAAGAGGAAGAGAAGAAGGAAGAGAAGAAGGAAGAAGAGAGGAGAAGCAGCAGGAAGAGTAGGAGGGACTCCAAGTTGATCAACGAGAAATACTCCGCCTCTGAATGATCGACTTATATTACAAGAGGAAAAGTTGTTCAGATTTGTCCTTTAAAAGAGAACGAGATACAATCGTTACGAGTCCGTAAATCACTCTTCTGAACCGCCTGGTGATAATCACTGGTGATAACACACTTTTAAGTAATCCTGTATTTAACGAGGTCGCCGGGAAACCAACTCCATTGAAGATATATAATTACATAATACCAAGACTATTGCACAAATAAATCACATTAACATAATTTATCAATAACAAAATCAGTAGGAGCCATTATACAAAATTCGAACTTGCACACTGGGTACTCTCAAGCACCCCGTCTTAAACCACTTGGCCACGATATGCTACGAGAGTCCTCTAGGCTGCCTGAGGGGCATCTCATTATTCCAAATCAGAAAAGTGATTTCCTTGTGCATTTGAAGAGCAGCGTTTTGGGAGGTAGAACTCCTGTACCTCAGCATCAGAGTGTATTCGATCAATGTGTAATACCCTGATTTGGTATCAAAAGATGCCTTAGATGTTACTAATACGTCTCTTGTTATGGATTGGTCGGTTCCGTATAAAATGCGACGTGCTAGAATGGCCTATACTCGTGTATTTTCACACATGACAGTCTCACGAATACAAATATAAAGGTGATGTTTAGAGATGGCAAGACTTGCCTCCTGGGTCCCAACCGTTCCCTAGTCTACCCTCACTGTCCTCACGCTTAACGCACGCCAATGACGACGCTGCCGACCAAAACGTAAGAATCCCCACGGTTTATCAAATTAAAAACCATCATATATTGACGCATCAAAAACAGTGCCTAAAATATATAATTACAGCTACGGCTAAATATATATATGTGGTAGGAGAAGAAAAGAATAAGTATTCAGTGAGAATCCACAAGATCTTCTCTGAATGCTCTTTGTTTTCTTCTTCGAGGATGTGGGTCCCTGCAATTGCAACCAGAGGTGGTACCCTTAATATATATATAATATATATATATATATATATATATATATATATTGTGACGGAACGAGTTGGAAATGGTGGTCGGCAGTCTTCCAACTAGCAGGTGTCAGTGCTGGGCCACATATAATATATAAAAAAAAGAAAAAGGAAAAAAAAGAGAAAAAAAAAGAATGACTGCGTGATTTGGTAATCTGTGGTAAGGTTGGAAAGACTAAAAGCAATAATAAAAAATATGGATTTTAATAACAATAAAAAACACAAATTGAAGTAAATGCAAAATCTTGGCTTACTGGCAAAAATAATAAACAATATAAACATGAAAATAGATTACGTTAATGGGAGGAGAATTGATATACAAAAGTAAGCAAAATATGAATGCTGGAATATATGCACTAACTATGAACCTCTATTTGACCACACAGAGTGAGTCACTTAGGAGTTCACAGCTTGCGAGCACACAATATTCTGGCTGGCAGAAACGCAAGGGACTCCAACAATAACTGGTGAGGTCTTGTGATTGGCGGGGAGCCGGAGTGGAGTGTTGGTTGGCGGCCAATGAGGAAGCTGGATGGCCGCAAGTCGCTCGTTAGGCCGTTGAAGGGTTCGGCGCGTCGACCAGGTGCAGCAGTGGGGGGGAAGGAGGGTGCTGGTACGTGTGGCTATCATATGTACGTTTAGCCACTACAAAACGTATCTTGTATATTGATGAGGACAGGCGTGATTCGCAGAAATAGCAGGCTAAATCTCTGATAAGAGATTATCGTCACAACTCTCCCCGAAGCCTGCCGTTTCGGGTGAATCACGTCCACTGGAGGTAGAGTGGGAGGTGGAGCTGCCTCTACCTCATGCACTCTGGAGAGGGCATCAGCGATGATGTATCAGGCCCTTGATGTAGCAGATCTTAAGTTGAAGCCTTGAAGATATAAAGCCCATCGCAGCAGACGTTGGTTATTAAATTGGGCTTGATGTAAAAATCTCAGAGGGTTGTGGTCCGAATAGATGGTAGTGGACCTAGCACCGTGCAGATATGTGCAAAGTGTTGTAAGCTCAGGACGATGGACAGGAGTCTCTATAGACTGTAGTTCTTCTGATGTGTTCAACTCTGTTCAGTAGGAATGTAAACTTCGCGAGCATGCAACTGTAGTAGCTGACAGGTAGAACTCCTCGCCTCGCTGCTGCATTAGACACTTCCGATGCCGGTACCACTGGCGTCGACATGGAGGATGAAAGGCTTCTTGATATCTGGTGAGGCGAGAATGGGATTAGAACAGAGGAGGAATTTGAGTTGTTCGAATGCAACGGTTTGCTCTCTGGTCCAATTATATCGTTGCTTGGGACTGGTTAAGGTGATTAATGGGGTTGCAACAGTGCTAAAATTCTTCACAAACCTACGGTAATAGGAAGCAAGACCAAGGAAGCGCAGGAGCTGCTTCCTGGTAGTAGGCTGTGGATACTGTTGGATTGCTTGAATGTGAATGTTTAACGGAGCCAGGTTGCCACTCCCTATAACATGACCCAGGTACCGCACTTTACCTTTCGCGAAGGTGGACTTGCCCAAATTGATGGTGAGGCCGGCTTTCAGGAGCTTGTAGAACAATCGTTGTAGTTGGAGCAGGTGTTCGCTCCAGGTGTTGGATGCTACTACAATGTCGTCCAAATAGGCATAGGTGTTTTCCAAGCCCTGGATGACGCGGTTGACAGCTCTCTGAAAGGTGGCTGGGGCATTGCAGAGTCCAAAGGGAAGGCGATGGTACCTGTAGAGACCAAAGGGGGTTATAAAGGCGGACAGTACCTTAGCTCGCTCCGTTAAAACTCACCTGGTAGTAGCCCTTTAGTAGGTCTACCTGAGACAGGTAGCGGGCATTACCAATGGCATCCAAAATGTCGTCTACCCTGGGTATTGGGTAGGCGTCCTTCACTGTGACCTGGTTCAACTTCCTATAATCCGTACACAGACGGATTTTGCCGTGAGGTTTGGGTACCAGGATGCATGGTGAGGCCCAGGGGGACTCACAGGGGGTAGCCAGTCCATGGTCCAAGAGATACTGTACCTCAGCCCGCATGACTTCCGTTTTGCTCGGGCTGATTCGGTAGAATGGTTGGCGAATCGGCTGGGTGTCAGGTAGCAGTTGGATGTCTGCCGAGTTACGGTACACTCTTGGGGGTCATCTCGAAACAACTCTTGATATCTCTGACGAGTTGATTAGTGGAGCACTATTATCGTCCTGAAAATGATGTTGAAGGTTAGTAAGGATTTCCGAGTTAGAGAGCGCTGTCTCAGTGTCAGTGCTCTCGGAAGGAGAAGCAGGGAAGGTCTCACTGTGGCTGTATGGACCTGTAAATGAGGTGAAATTGGTTAACACAGTGGGAGGAACCCCATGGTAGGGCTTGAGTAAATTAATGTGGCACAGCTGGGTCTTCCGCCGCCTATCGGGGTCTCGAGAACGTAGTTGAAGTTGTTCCGGCACTCCTTAACACGGTAGGGTCCTGAGAACCTGTTCTGTAAAGGAGAACCTGGGATAGGGAAATAGGCAAGCACTAAGTCTCCTGGTGTAAACTTCCTTACTTACAGTGCCGGTCGTAACGAGTCTTCATCCTCTCCTGGGCTCTCTGTAGGTTGTTGCTGGCAAAGGAATGGACCCTCTCTAGAATGTGTCGGAGATTTTGGAGATACTGGGGCACACTCTGATGCTCACTGAAGGTGTCATCACGTAGAGAATCCTTGAAAGCCTTGAGAGGTGTACGGCACTTACGTCCGTAGAGCATCTCATAAGGAGATACTCCTAGTGACTCGTTGGGAAGACTTCTGAAAATACACAAAATGAGATCAATTTGCCTATCCCAATCCTTTGAGGTCATTACAGAATTTTTTTAAGAGTGCCTTGATGGTTTGATGACTACGCTCGAGAGAACCCTGTGAAGCAGGATGATAGGGGCTGGACAGTACCTGTTTGATGTTGAACTCCTCCAGAGTCCGTTTGAAGAGATCACTGGTGAAGTTGGTACCACAGTCGCTCTGAATCTCCCTCGGAAATCCATACTGGGTGAAGATTTTCAGTAGATTCTTCACCACTGTAGCAGCTGTAATATTTTTTACTGGAACTGCTATCGGAAATCTGGTGGTAGGACACAGGATGGTTAAGATATACGAGTTGCCTGCACTGGTCCGAGGCAAAGGACCAACGCAGTCGATAATGAGCTTGTGGAACGGTTCCTCAGGCACCTGGATGGGTATCAGGGGTGCTCTGGGAATGGAAACGTTCGGTTTCCGGCTAACTGACACACGTGGCATAATTTGACATAAGTTTTGACGTCGTTTACCATACCTGGCCAGTAGTAGTCTTGTCGAATTCCATGGTAAGTCTTGTTGAACCCATAGTGTGACAAAGCGCCGTGGGCTAGGTGTAGAATCGTGGGCCGCAGGCTGGTGGGAATCACTAGTTGTTCAACGTTGCCCAATCGTCCTCGTCCTTCAGTTTACTGGGTCTATACCTGCGATAGAGTATTTCGTTCTCCATAAAGAACCCAGGAACACTGTCGGATTGGGTTTCAGCCTGAAAGAATAATGGTGTCAATGTAAGATCATCTCTCTGTAACTTACGGAACTCCACCGCGGTCAGGTTAGGGGGTAGTTTCGAAGGGTCCTGAGGGACAGCGGTAGCAGTAGAGTCGGCTGGCTGTGGACGTGCAGCTTGAGCACGGGTGGTCACCATAACAGGAGGAGAACCTTCATCACTCTCTTGAACCTTTACTGGGAAATGTTCAAAAATCGGGTTATCCACCACAGAGTTGCTTACCTTGGATATGTCCTTGATGATCAGGTGTTTGGTTGTTGGTCTTCTGCCAAGTCGTTGCCCAGGAGAAGTTGCACTCCAGGCATGGGAAAAGGCTTTTCCCTGACGGCGACTTGGACTTCACCGGTCACGAAGGGACAATCCAGGTAAATCGGGCAAGGGATAAGGAGTTGTAGCAGTAAGGTCAGTGATGAACACAGTCTCTCCTGTGTAGGCGACGTTGGGCACAGCCGATTTCAAAACGA
>WNGS01167840.1:3684377-3695671 GCA_020271785.1 Procambarus virginalis | reverse complement strand
AAATTTATCTGAACTATATATTTATGAATTATATTTATATCAACAGTTTATATTGCTATCACAGAAACATGGGTTAAAGTTAACACCTGAGAACTAATAATGACTGAATACCAATTTAGGAATATAAGTAATTTTACTACGATAGGCGATTAGGGGAAAGTTACATTATTTACTAAAATATCTGAAATGCAGGAACAAATTACGAGCTAAATTATATGAACAAACAATTTGGATTGAAATTAATAAGGCAAAAGTTAACCTAATAATAGAAGCAATATCTATTGCATCTATAATTAATAACTTCTGCATTGTAGCCAACTTAATTTTTGAATAGTAAACTAGACTACAATCGTGAAATGCTGAGATTTTTTTGCTTTTGCAAGAAATTGACGTCTGTTTTCTCAAAGAGTATGTTAGAGAGGAATAGAGAGTGTTATAGGGAAAATAGAGAGGATAATAGGAATAGAGGAATAGAGAGGAATGTTAGAGAGTGCAATGAAGATTATTATATATTAAACCAAGCACTAGAGAAGAAAAACTACTAACAACATCGAAACGAGGAAACTAATTCAAGAAAAGTGGTCATAAAGAAATGGTATGAAAAAGAAAAGTTGATCGTGGCTCCAACCACTTGGGCTGGACGGTTGAGAAACGGCCTCGCTTCATACAGGTCGGTGTTCAATCCCCGACCGTCCACAAGTGGTTGGTTGGACACCATTCCTTCCCTACCCCCGTCCCATCCCAAATCATTATCCTGACCCCTTCCAAGTGCCATATAGTCGTAATGGCTAGGCACTTTCCCCTTCCCTTCCCTTCTCTTCCAGATGACCGTAAAGCCGCCTTGGATGGGATTAATTCCTGGCCCTGATAGGTGTAAACTGAGGCAACCCAGTTTACAAGTGTTGCCCACTTGTAAACTTTACCACTTGCCCACTTTACCTTTTCGTAAAAGTAAGGGGCAACGAAGTTAAGGCAAGGTAATATCAGCAGAGAGCTAAGCTCTCAGCTAAGCTAAGCTCAGCTAAGATCGCTATTCAAATGTGAAGGATATGAGGCCAGGATAAGAGCAGCTGGGATATGAGACCGGAGGGAACAGTCACCTACCACTTGGACCTTCGGGAATCGAGCACCGACCCTGCAAGAAGCGAGGGCATGCCTGTATAGCTGGACACATCTGAGGAATTTACAAAACAATTTACGTGTCCGCTTACGAAACCTGTACATCTTTCCCCGATCGTAACGGCTTAGTGTGTACATATTTTAAACAGTTTACGGGCTTGGAAGCTTCGTATAGCAAGGATATTACTGTTATAGACAACCTCGAAGCACTTCGTAACTCGTAAACTGTTTTCTAAATGTAAACAATGAGGAAAGATATACGTAAATGAACTCGTAAATACTCGTTGATTCCTGGCCCAGAAACGTCATAAATATACCATATAAATCTGTCAAGTTGAATTATGAGGGACTTTACTTGAGTTTAAAAGGCTCGAATTTTAAGTAGAAGGGCTCACCATAGCCGGTGCTGCTTGGAACTTTTTGTTCCAAGTAGCGAATCTTAAACAACAACAACAAGAAGTAGAAAAACCCCCCCTCTGTATATGCAAATAATGAACTTGGAAAGTGTATATATATTATACATATAAAAGATAAGAGCAGATAGTAAGGCATATGTTTTTCGTAAAGAAGTAGGATAACGGTGGTTTTAAGGCCTCAAAAGACTACACAAATTTTGGATGATTGGACTAAATTACGGAGGGCTACGATGATTGATTTTTTTGGGGTCCCCTCGTGGCTGTGAACAACAAAAAAACTGCAACAGAATAAGAACAAAATTAATTTACTTCTTTTTAATAAAATATTTTTCCCATAAAATCCCATATAAACTCCCAGATATAAGCGTCCTTTCGATAGCTATTACATTGATTACAACTTGAAAACGGGGCCTCTATATACATATATATATTTCTTATAATAGGGGAGTCCTCTAATTACTGTTATTATCAGTTGGGAACGCAAATTGAGTGCGGTTTGGGATATGGTTGAGGAACCAGTTTGGGATATGGGTTGGGGATAGGGATTGGGATATGGTTGGGAGAGGGGGGATAGGGTTTTGGGGATAGCCGGGCGGCTCGGTACATCCCAGTCAACAATGGCGGTGAAATTGTTCTGTGACTTGAGGGTGAAAACACCACATTGGTTGTGAATTTCATTAGTGTTTTGACGGTAACTTTAAACACACCCGTCCGCTGGACCACCCAGCGGTGGCCCTCGTGTCTGTCTCTCCTGTCCTGTCCTGTCCACTCGTCTGTTTGTGTTTCGTCCTATTCGTCCATCTGTTTCGTTCGGACGTCCGACATTTTTGTCGACGTTTCTCTTTTTGTTCAGTTCGTGAATGTCCGTCCGTACATGTTCGTGTGTCCGTCCGTACATGTCTGTGTGTCCGTCCGTACATGTCCGTGTGTCCGTCCGTACATGTTCGTGTGTCCGTCCGTACATGTTCGTGTGTCCGTCTGTACATGTCCGTGTGTCCGTCTGTACATGTCCGTGTGTCCGTCCGTACATGTTCGTATGTCCGTCCGTACATGTTCGTGTGTCCGTCCGTACATGTTCGTGTGTCCGTCTGTACATGTCCGTGTGTCCGTCCGTAAATGTCCGTCCGTACATGTTCGTGTGTCCGTCCGTACGTGTCCGTGTGTCCGTCCGTACATGCACGTCACTTCCCAAAAAAACAAAAAGTTAAGGGAGAGGGGGTGGGTGGGGGAACCAGACTCCCAGCAAGGGTAAGTTGTCATAGCGAACGGTCCGATTCAGTGAGCAACCAATCCGGACGAACATTTTACAGGTCAACCTAGTCACGAGTCTCACTTCAGTGTGATCGCTGACTGTGTGTGAGACAGAACCGAATTACTCTTCCTCCTTGGGATGCGTAGGTTGGTATTTTGGCGAAGGATCGCCAATTGAGCCCACGACCAGCTTTAGGAAGCCAGCGGATGCACAATTCGACACTTGTAGTTAGTGTACCCTCCCCCAGGAAGACTGGGAAAACTCCTGATTCACTCGCTGAGTGAAACGCGGGTGCTGCGACAACTGCGTTTGGTGTATGTGAATCGGTGATTCTATTTTATTGTTTGTGCCTGCAGGATCAAGCTCTTGGACTCTGCCTTTCTAACCGTCGGTTGTCTAATGTACGGACTCCCAATGTGCATATGATATTTCCTCTATCATATGTACTACATACACTACTTTCTCTCACATGCATTCCGTGTTGAAGCATTCTTACCTATTTACTACTAGATGAACAGGACCATTTGGTGAAAGAAACTACCCATTTGTTTCTGCCTCGACCGGGAATCGAACCCGGGCCCTTAGGACTACGACCCTAGAGCACTGTCCACTCGGCTGCGAGGACGTACGTATGTACTCACCTAACTGTACTAACCTAATTGTACTTGCGGGGGTTGAGCTCTGGCTCTTTTGTCCCGCCTCTCAACTGTCAATCAACAGGTGTACAGGTTCCTGAGCCTATTGGGCTCTATCATATCTACACCTGAAACTGTGTATGGAGTCAGCCTCCACCACATCACTGCCTAATGCATTCCATTTGTCAACTTCTCTGACACTAAAAAAATTCTTTCTAATATCTCTGTGGCTCATTTAGGCACTCAGTTTCCACCTGTGTCCCCTAGTGCGTGTGCCCCTTGTGTTAAATAGCCTGTCTTTATCTATCCTGTCAATTCCTCTGAGAATCTTGTACGTGGTAATCATATCCCCTCTAACTCTTCTGTCTTCTAGCGACGTGCGGTTTAATTCCCGTAGTCTCTCCTCGTAGCTTATACCAGTACTAGTCTGGTGGCAAACCTTTGAACTTTTTCCAGTTTGGTCTTATGCTTGACTAGATATAGACTCCATGCTGGGGCTGCATACTCCAGGATTGGTCTGACATAGGTGGTATATAATGTTCTGAATGATTCCTTGCACAAGTGTCTAAATGCCGTTCTTATGTTAGCCAACCTGGCATATGCTGCTGATGTTATCCTCTTGATATGGGCTTCAGGGGACAGGTCTGGCATGATATCAACACCCAGGTCTTTCTCTCTCTCTGACTCTTGAAGAATTTCATCTCCCAAATGATACCTTGTAACTGGCCTCCTGCTCCCTACACCTATCTTCATTACATTACATTTGCTTTGGTTAAACTCTAACAACCATTGTTGACCAGACCACACACTAGAAGTTGAAGGGACGACGACGTTTCGGTCCGTCCTGGACCATTCTCAAGTCGCTTCTAACAACCATTTGTTCGACCATTCCTTTAGTTTGTCTAGGTCTTCTTGAAGCCTCAAGCAGTCCTCCTCTGTCTTAATCCTTCTCATAATTTTGGCATCGTCAACAAACATTGAGAGGAATGAGTCTATACCCTCCGGGAGATCGTTTACGTATATCAAAAACAGGATAGGACCGAGTACAGAGCCCTGTGGGACTCCACTGGTGACTTCACGCCAGTCTGAGGTCTCACTCCTCACTGTAACTCTTTGCTTCCTATTGCTTAGGTACTCCCTTATCCACTGGAGCACCCTACCAGTTACTCCTGCCTGTCTCTCCAGCTTATGTACCAGCCTCTTATGGGGGACTGTATCAAAGGCTTTCCGACAGTACAAAAAAATACAGTCTGCAAAAAATGCAAAAATGTGTGTGTGTGTGTGTGTGTGTGTGTGTGTGTGTGTGTGTGTGTGTGTGTGTGTGTGTGTGTGTGTGTGTGTGTTTTTATTATTTTCTACCACAGACGTGGCCACACATTTACGATGCTAACCAACATATATACATTTTCTTCTGTCCTCCATGGACAGGGTTAGAGATGTGTTAAACATAGTTCAAGGTTTATTGAACAATCAACCACATAAAGGTGATTCGGTGCTTTTAAAATGCTAAGCTAACCTACATACGTAAATACATAGATACACAGATTTACGTATGCCCTACATAAAGTGTTCGATGTGTCTTTTACATAGTGTCATTAATGTGCATTTACAAAGGTGAAATGTAAATCTGATCAGCTTCCATATATACTTTATACACATACATATACATACACACACATATATACGTGTGTGTGTGTGTGTGTGTGTGTGTGTGTGTGTGTGTGTGTGTGTGTGTGTGTGTGTGTGTGTGTGTGTGTGTGTGTGTGTGCGTGTGTTTGGGGGGGAAAGGGGGAGGGGGGACCATACCTCCATGACTATTCCTTTATCGTCTGTTAACCTGTCTTTAAAGCTTATACTTAACTCGTTTTCCGGGCCGCGTCTAATCTGTAAAATACTTCACTTTCTCGTTCTCCAATGAAGATATCCACGGATTATCGGGTACCCTTAAAAGGGGAGGGAGAGAAGAGGGGAGGGGGGGAGGGGAGGGGAGGGAGAAGAGGGGAGGGGAGGGGAGGGGGGGGGATTGAGATGGGGTAGGTATTGTTGACGGGGATTGAGAGCATGTCGGTGTTTCAAGGAGGCGGTGGCGATTGTCCCTGGTGAGCAAATTTTGACGGAAAGCGTGAAAAGCGGATTTCGGGAGGATCACTTTCTGTCGCGGTCCCATTTACAAGCGATGTGTGGTGCCGCAAACACGGTGGAGGTGGAGGAGAATACCACCGCCATCCATTACGAGGTGGGGATGATATGGTGGTATTCCATCCCATACGCGGATCTGGACAAGGTAAATGAAATTTACCTATTGAAGTCATAGAAGGTAAATGAAATTTACCTTATGAAATTTACCTTATCCAGATCCGGAACTAGCTCCTGTTTTTACTTGTCTCAACTTCCTAAAGTGGCCCAGTCATCGTTAGTCTTGCGTATTCCTGTTGTACTTGTGAGTGCATTCATCCTGTAATGGCATTGTTGTGGTACAAGTACAACGCATTTTCACTTGTTTTTCGTATCATATTTATAGTTAAAAACTTGTATTGAATCGATATCGAAAATTTCCTCACCAAATTCATTCGATTTATTCACTAGCCTTTAAACAAACAAGGTTCCTTATGATATCTCTGTGAACCAATCAGGTCTCCAACTTCGACACTGTTCGCCTCGTTCTGTTGTTGATCGCTTAGAACATCGCTTCGTAGCCAATTCCCTTTAGTACTTTGTACGACGCTATCATGTGTGTGTGTGTGTGTGTGTGTGTGTGTGTGTGTACTCACCTAATTGTACTCACCTAATTGTGCTTGCGGAGGTTGAATTCTGGCTCTTTGGTCCAGCCTCTCAACCGTCAATCAACAGGTGTACAGGTTCCTGAGCCTATTGGGCTATCATATCTACACTTGAAACTGTAGATAGATAGAGCTCAATAGGACCAGGAATGTGTGTGTGTGTGTGTGTGTGTGTGTGTGTGTGTGTGTGTGTGTGTGTGTGTGTGTGTGTGTGTGTGTGTGTGTGTGTGTGTGGATACTCACCTACTTAGTGCTTGAAAGCCTCACTTCAGCTCCCAGGGCCCCGTCTTTTAATCACCGGAAGTCTGTTGCATGAAACTTCTTATCGTATGTACTTTCGCAACAATGGAACTAGTATGTATACGACCAGGATTTAGGGATAAAGTGACCAGTATTTAGCGAGGGAAGCGCGGAGGAAAGAGATTAGGGGGGAGGGGAGGATATGGGATTTAGAGCTAAATAGGATTTCTGTTAATACTTCGCACCTCAGCACCTGGTTAATTTATAGTGTGGGCATGTGTGGGGGAGTGTATGGAGGGGGGGGAGGGTAGGATTCGGAAGGGGGAGGTGAGGGTAGGGGAGAGGGGTGAAGTTGTGGTGGGTTGATGAATAGGGGGGTGGGGGTAGGGTCATGTTTGGTACGTGGGGAGAGGGGGGGATGAGTGTTGCGTTGAGGTTTCATAGGGTTGAGGGGCAGAGATGTGCTTGTTGGTTTCAACCCCTCGGGGTCTTGCCTCGCGACTTGGAAAATATTGGTGTGGTGTTTACATTTAGAACTGTGTATGGAGTCTGCCTCCACCACCTCACTTCTTTGTGCATTCCACTTGTTCACTACTCACTGCCACCCCCCACCCACCGCCCTCACTGCCATCCCCACCCACCGCCCTCACTGCCACCCTCACCCACCGCCCTCACTGCCACCCTCACTGCCACCCTCACCCACCGCCCTCACTGCCACCCTCACCCACCGCCTTCACTGCCACCCACACCCACCGCCCTCACTGCCACCCCCACCCACCGCCCTCACTGCCACCCCCACCACCGCCCTCACTGCTAACCGCCTCACCCATTGCTACCATTTGTCTGTTACAAAAATGCCATGTATTAGGTGAAAAGACAGGTCGGAATACACCTTGCTCTCTTAAATCCTAAATGAATAAATTTAGAGCTCGGCGCATACATTTGTTTTTGCCTCTCACGACTGTTACTCCACCTCTCACTACGGGCTCACCATAGCCCGTGCTACTTGGAACTTTGTTCCAGGTAGCGAATCTTTAACAACAACAACAATCCTCCTCTCCCCCCTTCATTCCACTCTCCTCCCCTCACCATACCTAGTAATCCCCCCAAAACCTTCCCCCCCTCCCTTCACCGGTCTCCCCCCCCCCCAGTCCTCCTGTCTAGTGTTTACCCATAAGATCAACATTTGTCCTGGACGCATCTCCCAGGTGAGAGAACACACCTCCGCCATTTGTTTCCAGAAAAGCCTCTCCTGACATTGTCCCATTGTCTGTACAAGCGGTAGCTTAATGCATACAAACACCGCCATCGTTTAGTACAGGGGGGGGGGGTACTGCAGGCTTTTACCATGTCTGTTCCGGTCATCTGACCTTGTCTGACCCGGGGACAAGGCGACCCGACCCGGAAAATCAACAGAAAATGGGGAATGCGATGAAAATGAGGGTTCCAAGAGGGAGGACTTTCACACGGTCGCCGGAGCGGCCGTCCCGCGCACAAACACCTTCCAGTCATACCGCCATCCATGGCAAATGGCCCCACTTACGGACTCGGGCCGACAATTGCTCTGAAATGGTTTGTAAATAAAGAAGATCTGGGGTTTGGTTTTGTTATTTATAGAACAAACATAGTGTTCATGCGGCCATACCACCATGAATGCAGTTGAGGGTTATTTTTACTCGTTATTTTATACTGTAATTATTTACCGAAGATAGAGAGCAAACAACTCATTAGATTATATTCTTGGTAAGAAAAGCTGAAAAATAACTATAAAACTAATTAAATTATTTCTTCGGAAAACAGTGGACTTAACCCACACACGTCAAGTTTTGCTCTTTGTTATTCTGTTTCCCTTTCGTGGACCGTGTTACGGCTTGTCACCTAGGGATAGGCTCCAGGTCCCCCCCACACGACCCGGACTCAGGGATTACTGCGCTAGGCTCCACGTCCTCGCCACGCGACTAGACCCTGGCGAGTGCAGAATTCTCCAAGGCAGTTCGGGAATATATTTTGTGTTTACGTAAATGTATAGACCCTTGTTAAGATTGTGATGGTTGGGGAGGGGGGGGTGGTCCTTTGTGTTAACATTTAAGGATTTGATTTGTTGTGGTGTGAATAGTTTGCTTGAGGCTGTCACCAATTTGCCGCCCACCCGCAGCCCTTACTGTCGCCCACCCGCAGCCTGATGCCACCCACCCACCGCAGCCCTGACTGCCACCCACCCCAGCCCTGACTGCCACCCACCCGCAGCCCTGACTGCCACCACCCGCAGCCCGGACTGCCACCCACCCCAGCCCGGACTGTCGCCCACCCGCAGCCCTGACTGCCGCCCACCCGCAGCCCTGACTGCCGCCCCCCGCATCCTGACTGCCGCCCACCCGCAGTCCTGACTGCCGCCCACCCGCCCCTGACTTCCGCCCACCCGCAGCCCTCTGCCGCCCACCCGCAGCCCTGATGCCGCCCACCCCAGTCTTTACTGCCGCCCACCCGCAGCCCTGACTGCCGCCCCCCGCACCCTGACTGCCGCCCACCCGCAGCCCTGACTGCCGCCCACCCGCAGCCCTGACTGCCGCCCACCCGCAGCCCTGACTGCCGCCCACCCCAGCCCTGACTGCTACTCAGTGCAACCTGTCATCATGGAGGAAATATGCTCACAAGAATGGATTGAGAACGACTATATAATTAAAGCTATTATTTACTCTATCCGTGGATAGGTTAGGTTATATCTTGAGAGAGATGAGGTTTCTTGAGACGATTTCGGGGCTTAGTGCTCCCTCGGTCCGGTCCTCGACCAGACTCCTTTTTGTTACACACCCCCATGAAGCAGCCCGTAGCAGCTGTAGAGTAGGTCTCATTACATTCGGAAACATAATACGGTGTAATATTGACGATAATGTGAAATGTGGAATTCGAAAACTATTTCAGTGCACCTGAGAATTCCGTTTACAGAAACAGAATTCTTGAAAGAAACGTTTTCAGCATACACTCTTATATTAAACCAACTATTATAACACAATAAAGTTATAACTATATGATATCTCTTGTTTATGACAAAAGTTCCCAGAACATTTTGCCTTCCTGTTGTTGTTAGATTGCACCATTCCTTTCCGCTGTCTCATCCCAAATCGTCATTCTGGCCCCTTTCAAGTGCCACATAGTCTTAATGGCTCGGCGCTTTCCCCTGGCAATCCCCTTCCCTTCCCGGTTTGCATGGCGACATTACTGGAAGTGTAATATGTTTTCAGACCTCACAAATATCTAGATAACTACCCAGGTGGTTCGTAGGGTAATGTGGTTTCTGGCGGAAGTACTGAAAACATTCTTCTTTTCCACCTCAGTATTCCCTCCCCCTCCCCCCCCCAGCCTGAGAATGTCTCAAGATGAGTGTAGGGGAGATAGGCAAGGCTGTTTATGTGGCCCGGTAGGCGAGAGGGTCGTTTGGAAAGCATTAATGGCCAGTCCCCTTGTGATGATTCTGGGTGATAAGCGACCAGCTACTGGTCATTAGATGGGCCACACGAACTAACAGTATACAATCCACGGGACCCCACATATTTTTTTTTTTGGTGAGAAATGTAAGACAAGGTGAGAAATGTATCCTAGTGTAATCAATAATTTATAATTATTAGTCCTCATTCTAATCTTGTTATTATATTACTGAACACACAACATAGACACTCGTGGTGTTTACCAACCTTGACACCTGTTTACTAGTGAAGACAGGTGTTTGCAGAGGATTACCCCACACTCACTCATGCTTTACGTCTCCCAGCTCCTAGGAATGTTGTTATGAGTATAATCTTGAGATGATTTACGGGGCTTAGTGTCCCCGCGACCGGTCCTCGACCAGGTCTCCACCCCAGGAAGCAGCCCGTGACAGCTGGACTAACTCCCAAGGTACCTATTTACTGCTAGGTAACAGGGGGGCATCAGGGTGAAAGAAACTCTGGCCATTGTTTCTCGCCGCCGCTCCACACAGGCACCTGTGACACGCAACAAGTCACCTAGGCTTCCTAGGTAGGCTCAAGGCCCCGTCACACGTAACTCTAATAGCCACGACTTGCAGCAATTATCACGGGATAAACTAAAACACAAACCATAGAACCACTTGGGCTGGACGGTAGAGCTACGGTTTCGCTTCATGCAGGTCGACGTCAATGCCGACTGTCCAAGTGGTTGGACACCATTCCATCCCTCCCCGTCCCATCCCAAATCCTTATCCTGACCCCTATCCCAGTGCTATTATAGTCGTCATGGCGTTGGTGCTTTCCCGACAATTCCCTTCCCTTCCCTTCGATAGACCCAATACACCGCTTCGTAACAACCGCAAGTTGTTGTTGTTTCAGATTTAGCTACTCAGAACGAAGTGTCCATGTAGCACGGGCTATGGTGAGCCCGTAACAACAAGCTCGTACAAGGATCAGGAAACATCTTAAAAAAACAGAGCCAGAAATAACACATGTATGAACTCTTACGGTTTTCAAACAGCCCAGAACAGAACTCTAACCCAGGAAGAGGGACGAAGAATGAGTGGGAAGGGAATTAGCAAGATGGACGTTAATAATGGCTGTTACCCTCAGTGGAGAGCCCGTCCTCAGACCAAATCCATTATGTAAGGCATACGTAAATCTGTGTATCTATGTATTACGTATATAGGTTAGCTTAGCATTTTAAAAGCACCAACTCACCTTCAGTGGTTGATTGATCAAAAAACCCTTGAAATATATGTTTAACACAACTCTAACCCTGTCCATGGAGGACAGAAGAAAATGTATATATGCCTGATTAGCCATTGTAAATGTGTGGCCACTTCTTTGGTAGAAAATAATAATAATAATAATAAAAAATCCATTAC
>WNGS01167840.1:3660036-3684352 GCA_020271785.1 Procambarus virginalis | reverse complement strand
GAAAAATAATTTACTACACGTAACGAATATTAATATACAAGTCATATTCGTTTTCTCAATCAAATAGACATTCTAATCCAATGTTTTGCTGCAGAATGAACATAAAGTTACAAGCTAAATTCTGCAACTCAAATTTTCACGTCAGATACAACACGTTTCACGACTCTAATCTTTCACAGATGTTAAAATTTATTGTCTTTCAACTAACAGCTTTAACGCGAAAAGATACATGAATTTAGAGACAATTCTATAACCAATGTTCTAGCGATGTGTAACTATTTCATTCAAAATGATCTGCTACCAGAAATTTTAGCCAAATATCCCCAGTTTGCAAACTGTAGGTAGTAACTGAGTGATTGTAACCTATCCACCGCTGGCTGCCCACTGGATGGGGGACGGTGTGCAGGACAAACATATCAATTGTGACACTAGCTCTCCACATATATCAGTTGCTTAATTTAGAACCTGTACTTGAGGTCGATCTCGAACCCATTGTTGATGTGACGACTTATATTGAATTTTGTAACTAGCTCATCAAGATACAATCTTGCTTAGCTAAATGAATTGTGGGGTTCAGTCCCTGAGCCCATTATGTGCCTCTGTAACCCTTTCCACTACCGCCCACGGGATGGGTATGGGGTGCATAATAAATGAACTAAACTAAAAAAACGTACAGACGTCAAGGTGATGTTCTGTTGACTTTAATTAACAATTAATTATATATTCAGTAAGAAATTTATCTTGAATCCTGTCATCGTCTTGCAAGGATGATTGATGCGTCATCTTTAATAAATAATTAAAGGCTAGAGTGGTCAGCAGATATAAATTTGTGTTCAGTATCTAATTAGATTTTTCTAGCCGTAAAATCATCATTTAGGAGATTCAGGCTGTCATTATATTGTGTTTTCCCTTCCTCCAATTATCGGCTTTCCTCACTTCCTCTGCTGGTAGTCACTTGTATACCTCTCACGATGTTTGTTTCTAACATCGTCTACTTAATTATCTGTCTTTTTCATTCTTCCGTCAATTCTTGATTTATTCGGAATTTTCTTAAGATGACTCGCTTGCGTGTGATCAGATTCCAAGGAGGACCTCGGAGTAACCAGCCTATGAGGGAGAAATGAGGTAAAGAGGTGTAGAGTGAGGGAAAAGGATGAAGAAGAGAGATAAGAGGAGAGATAAGAGAGAGATAAGAGGAGAGATAAGAGGAGAGAGTAAGAGGAGAGATGAGAGGAGTGGTCCCCAACCACTCCTCAAGCTTAACACATCTTTTTTTCTTTTTAAGAGGTCGATCAATTCGTTAAAAACCTGACATATTAGTAAATATTAAGCATCGCAATATTTACGTTTCTATATACACCAACCTCGATAAGTTAAATGTTTAGCGGCTTTACCGCGTTCGTTTCTGGATAAGCTAATTGTAGAGTTTGTTAAGTGTGGCAGGTCGAGAGAATGGGCTGCCCACCTGCATGGGGGAAAATTACTTGCGTTTAAGCAAGAAGCTGAGACAGATATATGTATTTATTAAGGACTAATTAGGTTTGACTGAGAACCGCAAGATGTACTTCTGCTTCATAACCCCTTCCTTCCTCCCTCCCCCCCCTCCCCCCGAGAGAGAGAGAGAATTCTCTACCTCTGAGGAAGGAGGAGGAATGGGAGATAATACACGAATAAAAATATAGCAATTAGTCTTGGAATGGTTCAAGTTTGCTTCAGCAAATTCTCTAAGATTATTTTTTTTAAGACTGTAAGATAATTGGTATTTTTATGAAGACTGTGGGTGATTCCTGTAATGAAGATAACGTTCCAGATAAAATATGAATATTTTGTAGAGTGGTTTGTAGTGCTCAATGTGACTGATTCTGTTTGTGAGTGATTCTCCTGTTCTGTTTTTTGGTCCAGAGAATAAATAAAATTGTTCGTAACATGCAGGGAATACCTTCCTTTTGTCTTAATATTTGCACATTCGTTATATTTGTTAGGATGTTTCAAAGAATTTGTTGATGTACTTTCAGAGGAAGTCTGTTTACAGACTTCCTGAATCTGTTTACTGTTAGATAAAGCTGTTACTCAAGATTTGTTTACACTTCTTCATACATGTTTCTCCTTGTCCACCTCACACTCCACCGTCCTCCTCCTGCTCAATCATACGATCGTATCCACATGGTAGCCAGCCAGCCAGCCAGCCAGCCAGCCAGCCAGCCAGCCAGCCAGCCAGCCAGGTACCCGGCCAGCCAGCCAGTACGCCAAACATCTTCACCTTCACCAGCCCATTGTTGTCGCACTCAACATCACCAAGAGTGGTGTGATATTTGCATCACGTCCCCCCCCCTCCCCCCTCTCGTACATATCACATCAGTGTTGCGTGTGTCCTTTGGTAACACACCGCCTGTGTTACGTCACAGCACCTGCACGCTCTGATGTACATTATACCGGAGAAAATGAGTTATTTTGTATTTCCAATTATACCAAATTGTGATGTATTCTGTTACCACCTGTGATTATTATTGTTTTTTTAGTAATTTGCAAATGAATTCACTTTTAACCAATGTGAGTAAACCAACTCTAATATTATGATTGTATGTTGCATATCCCCGTATACACCAAGAGGTGTGTATACCCCGCCTTTCGGTATATGTACACTTTAAAGTTTACTTTGGCTCTGGACTATGTTCAGATCCTCAGTATACTATACTGCTTGCTCAGAAAAGACTTGTGGGTTGCCTTAGTAACTCTCCAGAGGTTGATAAACCCAACACCAAACCGACTTTCTTGGTGGGTGTTGACACACACACACGTGTTGAACAAATCCACAAGGGCCGTGACGTAGGTTCGAACCCTCGTCACGGTCCTCGTGGATTTGTTCATTTGATGCATCACGCTATTGGGATTTCTGTGTGTAACACACACACGTGTTGCCTGTAACCTAATTACATAACTGTCCTTCACTTCTGGCGAGTCGTGGTTAAGTGTCGAGGAACCAAAGGTAATATTTATGGAACTTGAACTTTTATATTACTCTTTATTAAGCAATAAGTAATATTCACGTTCCTTCAGAGGAGGGTAAATAGGTAATGTTTAGGACCATTAATCATTAAGTAATATTTAAGCTCCTTAAGCAGAAAGTAATATTTAAGCTCCTTAAGCAGAAGGTAATATTTAAGCTCCTTAAGCAGAAGGTAATATTTAAGCTCCTTAATCAGAAGGTAACATTTAAGCTCCTTAAGCAGAAGGTAATATTTAAGCTCCTTTAGCAGAAAGTAATATTTAAGCTCCTCGAGCTGAAAGTAATATTTAAGCTCCTCGAGCAGAAGGTAATATTTAAGCTCCTTAAGCAGAAGGTAATATTTAAGCTCCTTAAGCAAAAGGTAATATTTAAGCTCCTTTAGCAGAAAGTAATATTTAATCTCCTCAAGCAGAAGGTAATATTTAAGCTCCTTAAGCAGAAGGTAATATTTAAGCTCCTTAAGCAGAAGGTAATATTTAAGCTCCTTAAGCAGAAAGTAATATTTAAGCTCCTCGAGCAGAAAGTAATATTTAAGCTCCTCGAGCAGAAAGTAATATTTAAGCTCCTCGAGCTGAAAGTAATATTTAATCTCCTCGAGCAGAAGGTAATATTTAAGTTCATTAGGTAGTAATGCTAGTCATCCACCCGAACTGGTTAGTGAAGAGCACAATATATTATTCAATGTTTATAATTATAAGTTGTGTAAGACCAGGTTGATATTCCCAGATAGGAACATGTTTGGCCATTTAATCACTGCTTGAGATAGTGACAGTGTTGCCAGGTGAGGTGTTTATATATTAGCTGGGTTTGTTGTAGGTCACAACATAATATTTACGGGCTCACTATAGCCCGTGCTACATGGACACTTCGTTCTGAGTAGCTAAATCTGAAACAACAACAACATTGTAGGTCACCCGTTTCTAGGTCTGTGTTAAACGTTATCTTCGGGACATTTATTGTTGTTGTTGTTGTTGTTGTTGTTGTTGTTGTTGTTGTTGATTTAGGGGCGACGACGTTCGTGGGATCCGATGCGCCCCGGCGTTCCCGTGATGGGTTAATCGCGAAACCAGAAAAGGTAAAACGCCAAGCTTAATCGCGAAACGAGTGACGCTAATCACTAGAAACTAATATGCCATACGGCAAATAAACGCACAGTCAGGCAGATGATTGGGGAGTCCCAGGAGTCCCTCAGGGTGACGAGCACCGGCCCCGCCCCACACAGAGAACACCAGGTAGCAAAACCAAAACTCGGCCCCCAACTAAAACGCAAAAAGTCATCCGGTGTCCCCCGGCAGAGCAGAAGCCACCACGGCTGAGGGCACACCAGGAGCCCACCAAGACCCACGAACCCCCGGCACCTCTCGGCCAAGCCGGCCCCTGAACACCGTCACCCCGCCAAGAGAGCCAGCTAGAACACGCCAAAAAATCTATCAACAATCCTCTGACCCAAGGCGATATGTGCGCCAGGCGTCGTGCAATCGGACCGTTGAAGAGGGATGCCAAACGGCAGTAACAAAGCCAAAACGCGAAAACAGGACGTGATCCGGCGGCTCCCAGGCGGAGGTGTCAAGACGTCTGCTCGGCTTCAAAGTTGAACCAGGAGTCCGACATTTATTGTTGATCAGTGAACGAGAAGTAATCATTGCGTGTGTATATGATTCAGTTGTGGTGGTAATATTGTTAAAAATAAGAGCTTTCTGTTATAGGGGATTCTGCAGTTGTCCTTATTCTTTTGTTCTTATGTTAAATTTTAATAATTTTTAAATACAGGTAAGTTGTTATCCACTATTCTCTAACTTGCACTGATCGTTTTTGTCATGTAATGCATTAAGTTACTACTCTAGTACATAGTACACCTGAAACATAGAGATAGTATATTATGGTTGATTGGCAAGCACTCTGCCACGGCCGCAGTGAGTATGATAAGGTAGCAAGGGAAATCAGAAAATTATTGATTAGTCCTTTAAGTTCCTTCTGTTACACTCACCCGTCAAGCACACGTAACTTGTAGTAAGCTATGATGCAATTCACTTGCATACAACAGTAACGTTTACAATGTTAGTTCGTCGTGGATGTTGGGATAAGGTAAATGGACAAAGACCTGCGCTAAGGATAAGGTTCAGGGATTGTTATCCAGGAATGGGAATAAGGGAGGATTTTTTTGTGTTGATATATTTAACACATCAATACAACTCCTCCCCACCTTTTGTTATACCTTTTCATATCCATAGTTTACAATGTCAACACGCATCCAGGTGATGTCGAGTAATTACCATGACCTAGGCTCACAAGCCAATATTTTCAGCAGTAAATTGCATCTCTAATCTTTAGTCCATCTTATAAGCCTATGTAGATAGTCTTGACACTATTTTGAGTTTCCGAATTCATTTATCGGCCAATTTGTTGTATTTTCAACAAATTTGTAATTGTTGCTGTTCATTCCTATATCTAAATAGTGTGTGTAAAATATATATATATATATATATATATATATATATATATATATATATATATATATATATATATATATATATATATATATATATATATGAATGAAAACTCACACCCCAGAAGTGACTCAAACCCATACTCCCAGGAGCAACGCAACTGGTATGTACAGGGACGCCTTAAACCGCTTGACCATCACGACCGGACATAAGGAAGTGATAGCCTGAGCTATATGAACCACTTCCCCGCCGGCACTTGGATGGTTATCTCCTGGGAGTATGGGTGCGAGTCACTTCTGGGGTGTGAGTTTTCATTCGCATATAGTCCTGGGGACCATTCAAGCTTGTTCGCATATATATATATATATATATATATATATATATATATATATATATATATATATATATATATATATATATATATATATATATATATATATATATATTAATGGTAAACAACAGAGGACCCAGTAGAGGTCCCTGGGGCACTCCACTTGCAACAGTTTCCCGTTCGGACGTCGACTCCATTTATGCTAACCCCTTGTTTTCTTTGAACTAAGCCCTTATCCAATTGAGGTTAACACCCCCATTGCCTCGAGTCTCTTTTTTTTCTAATCAGTATTTCGTGAGGCACAGTATCAAAGGCTTTGCTTCAGTCGAGGTACACAATGTCGCAATGCTTTTCACTATCAAATGAGTCAAATATTTCAGGAAAGAGAGAGAGAGAGGAAACTTATTAAACATGAGCGGGCCTTAGCAAAGCGATGTTGTGAATCCTTAAATAATCTTTGCTTTTCCAGATGGCTTTTGCGATCATCGATTCAAACAATTTTTCCATAATAGACGTTAAGCTAATTGACCGATAGTTCGTCGCAAGTGATCTATCGCACTTTGTACTGATCAGCGCTACATAGAGAAAAAAATCCAGGGCTCGTTAAAAATTGTTGGAAACTAGTCATAATGAGACCATCATTACCGCGTGTCGAGTTTTAAATACCTGCTGGTTTGCCTTTTGTAAATACCTTCTGGTTTGCCTGTTGTAAATGCCTGCCAGTTCTCCTGTTGTAAATATCTGCCAGTACTCCTATTGTAAAAGCCTTTGAGGTTAATGAGTTTGAGTGAACAAACCAAATGTAATAATATTGTATGTTTACATAGACCTGTTCACAATGTTAAAGAATATCAACCCCTATGCATCCAGCCTTTCCCACCACCGCCCACGGGATGGGTATGGTGTGCATGATAAATGAATGAAATCGTCCAGCGGCATAACGTGGCTATAGTGTGTCGGAACATATAAGCTTCCCGAGAAAAAGCTTTTAATCTTGATATAAGAAACTCGACCCCCCATTGGCAGGTGGTTAGAGAATGTCCATGGTCGTTACCTGATTATGATTGTCCAGAATATCGACACGCTACATAATAAAGAGTTGTTCATTGGCCTTCAGAACAGTCTCCAGACCGACTTCTCATTCGGCGCTTCCATTGTGGTTGAGAACGCTTGGATTCTACAAGTTTTTCTCTTGCTGAGCGTTGTAAGCGTGGGAAATACCTGTATTGCGCTGCAACTCTGCTTGCAACTTTGTATAGGGGGGGGTGGATTGCTCTTCATTGAGGGGAATAAGTAGCGTTGAGTATAATGAATAAGCTAATTATCGCCAAAACCCATTCTGTATGTAATATCTGCGGGAAGGAAGATGAGGGGGAACATACCTCGTGCCAATATACAGCGAAGGCCGATCGTACATTCAAATATTTGGCGAAGACCCCATTCTTCCAGCAAATATTTGGCAAAGAGGTTCCTTAGGGGGAATAGGATTGTCAACACTGATAAATGGTCTTGGGGTTCCGCGGTCTCTCGGTCATCTTTAAAATGTAGACATTAGTAAGGTGATAATTAAGAGAGCGCCAAAACTCACGAGCTACCCGCAAATTACACACAAACCCCATTTATGATTCCATAGAATTATCACACCATCCCGGCAGGAGATCAGGGTGTCAATTTTCGTCTACAAAAAGTAGCCAGCCATAACTAGGGGTACCGTGGTGAAATCCTACACAAGGAGGGTCGGCAGAGCTCACTTTCCGATTGTCAACAACAAATACCAATCGCTAGGTTAGGATATATTAACTTAGGTTGTATTAGGCTCGGATGAATGTGGGTAAGATTAGGTAGGTTTTAAAATCAGTTAACGAATCGTAGTCCGTGCGATGTGATTTGTATTCCCATAACCTCTATTTCGGAGTCCAATTAGTACTGGATTTCATTGTACAGTCTGATGACAATGCGGTTTAATTAGTAATGCCTTCAGGAACAATCGGTCATGTAAAGAGTATTTAAAGTCCATTTATCTTTTTGCTTGTACAGATGAGGAGGTTAAAGGTTTTGTGAATGGAAGCGGCAGAGGAAAAAATATTGCTGAAATTTCCATGATATTTATTTATCATGGTGAAGGGTGATGTGTTTGTGTTGTACCAAGCATCACCGTGTGTGTGTGTGCGCGCGCACGTTCGGTGTGTGTGTGTGTGGTGTGTGTGTGTGTGTGTGTGTGTGTGTGTGTGTGTGTGTGTGTGTGTGTGTGTGTGTGTGTGTGTATGTGTGTGTTGTAGCAAGCATCACCAGGGGGGGGGGGGTTGTGACCATTTGGGAAACATTTATTTGTTCCACCAATTTCCCGATATTCTTACCTATATTCACTAAATTTCTCCCTTCCATTATATTCATCTCCACTATTAACACATCACTAAGATGTTCTCCAGCATTCCTCCTGATGTTTCCTCCACGTGACGTCCGATGTTTAACTCCGCGAGTGTTTAGTCTGAATCAGCTGACTGAATCCAAAATACTGCCAAGCCAAATGGAAACCCGAAGAGGAACTAAAGTAAGGGAGGGTAGAGAGAGAGAGAGAGAGAGAGAGAGAGAGAGAGAGAGAGAGAGAGAGAGAGAGAGGAATGCAGGAGGCTAGGACAAAGGTCAGGGCTAGAGTTGAACCTTAATGATCCAGGCAGATAAGTGGTAATCACAGTCGAAATTTCCGACGTCTCAAGCAGCACCTTGAGGGATGATGTGACCGTAATCTGCCCTAGTATTTACGCCGCCTGAGATGCGACTCCTCAACCGGTTTAATTCTTGCATGACCGGTTCACGCATGGTGTTGCTCGACTCAAGCAAATGGAACAGAGAACCTGCTTTTGAACCCCATTTTTTTTGCATAACACTTTCATTGGTTTGTATAATGCTTTTACTAGCAAACATTGGTTTGGAAGTTATATTTTACATGAACGTCATTAAAAGTTTTAAAATTTTGCCGGTATAGGCATATATATAGTGCTTGAGTAGGGTAGGTTCTTGAGTGAAGGTAGGTTCCTATAGAATAACTAGCTAGAATTCGGAAGATTACATTAAAACTTAAAGTCATAATGGCTCGAAAGGCTGGCTTTAATAATAAAGCCAATCTAGTCAGACTTTGCCCTTGTAAAAGTATACGAGACCAGAGCTACTCATATACTTTGGTCTCGTGCTACTGGTGTACAACACCTCTAGGTCTCGTGCTCAAATAATTTTAACTATTAAAGAAAAAAAACAATTACACGCCTGTATGTATACAACGCCGCCGTATTCAAATACCAATTACAAAAGACAGGCAGAGTCTGTATTGTTATGATTAAACTCCACGAGTCAACGTCCAGGACCCCAATCACACGGGGGTGAAAATTGGACAGAGACGATAAAATGCCATAAAACCCGTGAGGTGGCCAGCAAGTCCGGCCAAATTGGCTTGGGATCAGGTGGTCGCATCTGTAAATGAGATATTTGTCCTTACCTGTAATTATACTATCGTGTTAGCACTTTGTGTGCTCACCTAATTGTGGTTGCGGGGGTTGAGCTTTGGCTCTTTGGTCCCGCCTCTCAACTGTGAATCAACTGGTGTACAGGTTCCTGAGCCTACTGGGCTCTAGCATATCTACATTTGAAGTTGTGTATGGAGTCAGCCTCCACCACATCACTGCTTAGTGCATTCCATTTATTAACTACTCTGATATTGAAAAATTCTTTGTAACGTCTCTGTGGCTGATCTGGGTACTAAGTTTCCGCCTGTGTCCCCTTGATCGTGTCCAACCCGGGCTGAAGAGTTTGTCTTTGTCCACCCTGTCAATTCCCCTGAGAATTTTGTAGGTGGTTATCATGTCTCCCCTTACTCTTCTGTTTTCCAGGGATGTGAGGTTCAGCTCCTTTAGCCTTTCCTCGTAGCTCATTCCTCTCAGTTCCTGGACGAGCCTGGTGGCATACCGCTGAATCTTCTCTAACTTTGTCTTGTGTTTAACTAGGTATAGACTCCAGGCTGGAGCTGCATACTCCAGGATTGGTCTTACATAAGTGGTATACAGGATCCTGAACGATTCCTTATACAAGTTTCTAAAGGCAGTTCTTATGTTGGCCAGTCTAGCATATGCCGCTGATGATATTCTTTTGATGTGGGCCTCTGGGGACAGGTTCGGTGTGATATCAACCCCCAGGTATTTCTCTCTATTAGACTCTTACAGGATTTCACCTCCCAGATGATACCTTGTGTTCAGCCTCCTGCTCCCTTCGCCTAATTTCATTACCTTACACTTTCCTGAGTTGAACTTTAGCAGCCATTTTCTAGACCATTCCTCCAGTTTGTCCAGGTCATCCTGTAGTCTCTGTCTATCTTCATCCGTCTTGATTCTTCTCATAATTTTTGCATCATCAGCAGACATTGAGAGGAACGAGTCTATACCCCTCCGGAAGATCGTTTACATATATTAGAAACAGGATGGGTCCAAGTACTAAGGCCTGTGGGACTCCGCTGGTGACATCTCGCCACTCTGATGTCTTCCCCCTCACCGTTACTCCCTCACCGTTACTCGCTGTTTCCTGTTGCTTAAGTACTCCCTTATCCACTGGAGCACCCTCCCTTTTACTCCTGCCTGTTGCTCCAACTTTTTTAACAAGTTGTGTGTGTAACAAACTTGTAACAAGTTTTGTGTGTGTGTGTGTGTGTGTGTGTGTGTGTGTGTGTGTGTGTGTGTGTGTGTGTGTGTGTGTCTACAATGTGTATGAGTATGAATTAAGTCTTATGTGATTTCATGTGGGGAATGAAATATACGTCCGTAAATGAGTTGGTGTGGATGTGCGATACTTTTTTTACGTAGATGGGCGTGTGTCTGATGGGTGATGTATTCGTGCTTGGGTGGGTGCAAGTTTGGTGTATGTCTCTTAGAGGGTGAGTATACATTTAAGGTATGCTTGTATATTGGTGGATTGGAGGTTTGTATGTGAGTGGGTTATTATTATATGTTTAAGATCTTTATTATAAGTGGGCAGTATTTTAAGTGTATATTTAAAAGAAGTAATGAAACTGAGGTCTCGTCGTGTACGGGAGTTGGATGTGAGTGTTGAATCTGAGAGAGTGGTTTCAGGCTATGTATTAACCCAAACCAGTATTTACCCAGGTCCTTTTCTATAACTAAACTTTAAACATTTTGTTTTTTACACATTTATACGCATACCTAACCGCCCAATACCTCCTCTCCTCTCCCTTGTAGCCGGCAGAGTTGGGTATAGTTCCAATACAACAAATGTATGACCAAACACGATAAACATCTCGCAAGAAGTTTATTTTGCTGTTGTGTCGCGTATTCGAGCCTGAGGTATACCTTGGGGTGTTTCTCCTCCGATTGTTGTGATTCCTGGAATCTACGCTGAAGACACAAGTGGCGCTGCTTGGTTCTTCTTGTGAGCTTTATATACAAGTCCTCTATTCGATCTTCATCTTTTTGTTATTTATTTGTTTTATATTAAGATACACGCGCACTACACAAAGCCGAGCCTGTGTATTTATCTAGTTGTGTTTGCGGGGGTTGAGCTCTGGCTCTTTGGGCCCGCCTGTGTTTGTGTTTAATTAATTGTTTTGCATCTTTAGTAAATTACATTGCATTCTTCGTTTGCAACTGTTTTTGTAATTTGGCTCTGTAACAAGTATACGTTTATATATGGAAAGAGAAAGGGAAGAGAGAGAGAGAGAGAGAGAGAGAGAGAGAGAGAGAGAGAGAGAGAGAGAGAGTTGATGTGGACCTTCAAGCGACAACGTGTCCATCCAGTTTGTGGTGGTCAAGCAAATTAATAATATATTGAAATAAAACCCTTCGGGGCAAATTTTTTTTTACTTCCTTCTCCTTTCCTGGCTCGTGTATAAGAGAAGTTTGGGGCAGTCATTATTTTGAGATTATTCTACCCACCAGCAGGTAGCCATAGAGGGTAAGCGGTTAGAGTGCTGTATTCAGCGTACAGGTAAAGAGAAGACCAACTGTTTCTGCCCTATTTGACTACTTGTGGAACACTCAAGTGGTTCTCAAGTGCATGATGGTTCGGTACAGTGGTTCGCGCCCACTGTTGACTCTTCAGGAGGAATGATTGTTGACTTTAGAAAAATGATTTGGTCAGTGATACCTTCATGAGGCGAGGTAATTTAAGTGGTGAAGGGTGAAACAAAAGTGAAATACTGTATAGAGTTTATTATCATAGGCTACCCACCTTGCTGACACGCTGTGTGCGCTTGGTAGCTAAGCTGACGTTTGCTCTTGTTAGTGAGATGAGTGTGTTTACAAGGATCGTGTGTATGTTTTGTTAAGCACATATCAATGTCCCTACTTGAATGTTGTGGAACATTCGTATATGTACACCTTGTTTACTGGTCTATAATTCATCTTGTAACGATGTATTGTGGGGCTTATTTGTCCTCGAGAAGATCTAAGCTCTTGGGCCCCCAACTGTGGGGGCGGGGCGTCTCATATTATTGTAGTGTTTCTAGCACTGGATCTTCAAACATTTCCTCCGTGTTCCACGTCCCTGGTGGCTTACAGTTGTAGTCTGATGTTTAGTGGTTATGTGATCAGGAATTCATGGAGCTCCTGAATTGTCAAAGGAAGGGAACTATCAGGGAGGGGGGGAAGCGCCAAGCCATTACGACTATATGGCACTTGGAAGGGATCAGGATAAGGATTTGTCAAGTGTAGATTGATTCCAGAAGTGTTTTGCTGCTCTTCTTAGCCCCATATTTTGCACGGCTTGTACTTTTTTGTGATGGTATTCTATAAGGCATATATAAAGGTACTGGAGGATACTAGAGATGCAGCTGGACACAATACTTGTTTAAGTGTAGCTGTATATTACTGTTTATGCTTCGGAATCTCCTCGGTCTACCTGAAGTTATTATTATTTTTGTTTTCATTTAGGTGAATTTTTATTCATGTTCTTTTTATCTTAAGTCCGAGTATTCTTCCATTATCCACATGCTGGATTCTTGTCGAGGATAATTTTTTTTACGCTATCTATTAATTGAAACTAGGAGTTACCTTCATGGTTTGTATTATCAGAAGAGAAAGTACATCGCCAGCCCCAACCCCTTGTCTTCCTTTTCAACACTTTCACCATCCTTCAGCAACTTAACTGTAAGTTAAGTTAATTAACAGGATTCCAGTTTAGGAGCTGGGGTCGTAGGGTAGGAAATGTGGTAGAAAATGGGTAAGAAGGTTCCTTACCCAGGTTCCTTACCCAAGTTCCTTACCCAGTTCCCACCTTACGACCCCAGCTCCTTAACTGTAATCCTTCACTATCAGGCGATGAGTCACAATAACGTAGCTGAAGAATGTTGACCAGACCACACACTAGAAGGTGAAGGGACGACGACGCTTCGGTCCGTCCTGGACCATTCTCAAGTCTCAGGACGGACCGAAACGTCGTCGTCCCTTCACCTTCTAGTGTGTGGGGTCTAGTCAACATTCTTCAGCTATGTTGGGTTTAAGACTGTGAACCTCTGAGAGTTGTGAAGCTTACAACACATCAAGCAAAGTATATTTTAGTTCTGAACATAGTATAGGATTCGAGTTCTCAGTGTGCATACACCGAAAAACTGGATATACCACCTCACAGTGAGTATACCACTTCACAGTGAGTATACCACTTCACAGTGAGTATACCACTTCACAGTGAGTATACCACCTCACAGTGAGTATACCACTTCACAGTGAGTATACCACCTCACAGTGAGTATACCACTTCACAGTGAGTATACCACCTCACAGTGAGTATACCACTTCACAGTGAGTATACCACCTCACAGTGAGTATACCACTTCACAGTGAGTATACCACCTCACAGTGAGTATACCACCTCACAGTGAGTATACCACTTCACAGTGAGTATATCCCCCCTGCAGCTGGAGGGATCCCACAGTGAGGAGCGACTCATTACTGACTCACCTGGCGGGGCTTCAAGGAGAATCGAACACTGAAAACAATTTAATGATTCGCCTTTAAAGCCAGTCACCTACCACCAGCGCCCTCGGTGATATCTTTTACACGATAGCCACTTAAATCCACCTCTGTCGCTCTTATAACAGGAAGCCTGATAGCATCGCTATCATATATATCACCATAAATTATATCGGCTATATTGCGTTATTATTAATGAACCTACACTCAGGTGAAAAGGAACTTGCACGCACTACATATTTTTGCGTGAGAATCTGCTCGCAAAAAATGTGAGAACACTTGTATAATGTTCGCTTTTTTATTTCCAATGTATTAATATTATTATTGTTGTTATTAGTAATGGTAATGTCTTCTCACAGGGGTAATAACATAGGTTTAAAACCAACACCTGTATATTTGTGAAATTTGTGTAAGGAATTTACACAAGTCTTTCGCACTCTGCTGAGTGCTTTGTCAACGTCTGCGTGTGTGATTAGAATGAGACTTACACCACAACGTCTGATTAGACGTTGTGATTGTAAGTCTCGTCCTAGTCACACACTCAGACCTTGACAAAGCACTGAGAAGAGTGTAAAAGTCTTTGTGTAAATTCCTTACATAAATTTCACAAATATACAAAGGTGGGTTTTTATCCTTTGTTATTATCATCAGTAACTTAATTATCATTATTTTATAATTATTGGATATAATCTCCATTATTATTATTATAATTATCTCCATTAGTCTTGTAGGACTTATTTTATATATTATTCAAAATAATCTTGCATGAAAATTCATTGAAGGATATCAAATTAGACATAAACATTTTTTTAAGTTTAATTAAATAAATATGATATACAATATTTACAATATGTACATAATTAATAGGAATGTGCAGTTGGTAAAAGTAGAGGAATTGGCAGTTAGCTAGTTTTGCATAACAGGGGAAGAGAGAAACGCTCGTTCCCAATAGTTCGTTCTCGTTAGGTCCTCAGTGTTAAAAAATATATGTATGTACAGAACATGGGGAAATTATTATTTTGATCAGTGATCAACACAGCTGTGGGGGAATGCAAATCTCTTTGTTTATATAAAGGAAACAGTTGGGTCTTTATGAGGGTTGTAACCTAAAGAACAACATTGCTATATAGACCTTTCATGTCGTAGTAAGGTTGGGAGGGGGGGGGGGCAGATGGTGTAATGTTTGTTGATAGTCCTGGCGCGAGTGTGGTTGTGTGGGTGTAGTATGAGTGTAGTGGTGTGGGTGTAGCATGAGTGTAGTGGTGTGGGTGTAGTATGAGTGTAGTGGTGTGGGTGATGGTTGGTGGGCGTGGTAGTGTTCTGATTTCAATAGGTCTTAAAAAAAAGTGTGTACTGGTAAGCTTCTCGCTGGATAACCAACCATAAGCTTTCACATATCCCTGGTCTAACCTGCAGTTATTTTACTTGTATCCTTTTCAAAACTCCATTTTTATTACACTTTAAATTTGAGGTAGAAAATCAGACGACGTATTTTACCCAAGGCGGAAAAATAATAACTTGTTTCAAAGCCATACCTTAACAAAGGAAGAATTTTCTATTGATAAATACGGTAGAATTTTCCGCCACATAAAGCGATACAAGGGAGCTATTTAGGGTACAATAGGCCAGTGAGGCCCACTAGCATTAGGGGTCAAATCCTCTCGCTAACGACTCCTAGCGAGGGCTGACTATAATAATCACCATAGGGACAATACTATTTCCCACACCTTTCTGTACTTCTCCTTGCCTGGCCTCTACATCTTCTCCCTTTCTCCCTCCCCCCACCCCCAATCTTCTTTCTTTCATTCCTTCCACCTCCCATTCAGTTCTCTTCCACCCCACTTTCGCCTCCCATTCTTCCTCCCTGTACTGCGCCGCACGTCGGGTTGGTCATGAAAAAGAGGGATCGAAATCCATCAATTTAAGGAGGCCGTAAACCATACTAATAACTTCTCTCTTCTAAAAGGTCGCAGCCTCACTAAGCAGCAGATCATGGCCAGGAGAGAGTAGCCTAGCGGTCTCTTTCTCCTCTCTTCAAGCCTCTACCTTTCTACTCCTCTACCTTTCCCGTTTTCTATGTATAAAATATATTATATATGTAGACCTGCATCAGTATAAATGCACCTAAATGTGTATGCGTTTATTTATGTGTAGGGTTTATTAAAATAGGTAAGACTGTGGGTGAGAGTATGGGACTATTTATATTATTACTGTCAATAATAATATAAATTGAATATTTCAAATATTCATGTTTACATAAAGTGATATTTATAAGATAATCTGAACCCCACACAGGTTTCATGAGAGAACGGGCCGCGGGGACCTTGAGCCCCGGAACCAACGCAAGGTAACCCAAACACCGCCTTAATACACACACACACACACACACACACACACACACACACACACACACACACACACAAACACACACACACACACATACACACACACACGCTTGGTCCAAGAGCTAGAGCTCGATCCTGCAAGCACAAATAGATGAGTGTACACACACACACACACACGCACGCACACACACACACACACACACACACACACACACACACACACACACACACACACACACACACACACACACACAAACACACACACAACACTGGCCTGTTGTGAAGAGCATCTGGAAATCTCTCTTTTAATGGTGAACAGCCATGCAATTTTCAATTACAAAAAAAAAATGAAATTAACACCTTTTGCTCTAAACTTCATGTTCACAAGGACGATTAAAGCTTCAGCGTAATAAAGGACTTTAACTTTAACCGTACCTGTGTACATATTTTCCTAACATTCTCATCATTCTACGTATAAAAATATATTTGTTTCCTATACATCTTATTATTGTATGAACAAAAACAATTCTACCCATGTGCTATTAAGTAACTGCTCAGCACATTTTAAGAACTCAAACTCATTTGCATCAGGAGTACCTGTGTTGATCAGCACTTGCTTACTCTCGGGAAGAAAGGCAAATAAATAATGCAATTTGATCAGTCCCCCTTCATAACATATTTTTGGGTCCTGAGCTTAATTTAAATTAAAAATTTTCAGGGAAATATAACCAAATAGATGTACATTTCCCTAGTATCAAACCGACACAACCTCCCATAGAACACAAACAATTCACAATCATCTTTTGTCATTTTTTGTTTCACACTGTTTATTAAGAGTCAAATGAGATTCATGTACAGTTCTCTAGTAGCCTTGCTGACACCATGCCAAGGAAGGAGGTAGACTCCATTGGTCCTTTTCCCTGACACTCATCAGTCCAAGTTACAGTACCCTTTTAACCAGAGACTACTATAAAGTTTGTATTTTGGTTAGGTCAGGAATTATCTGGAAAAAATTGCATAAAATAGTATATTTTGGTAGCAGTCTTTCTTGTAAACATATGTTCTTGAATATGACCGAAAGGGTAAGATTAATGATTCTAATACTAATTCTAACATTCTAACACTTTTTTGAAAATGTAAGGAGTGCCTTGCAAAACGCATCCCTAGGGCGTCAGACCATAACATAGTGGGGAAAATGTACTATGGAGAGTTAATTTTTCAACTTCCCTCAACATTGAAGAAAAACAAGAAGTGTTGAGAAAATTCGTATTAGAATCAGAAATCTTACTCTTTCGGTCACATTCAACGACATCCATCCATTTAAAGATGTATTATTAAATACGAAAATACTTAAGGAATTTTCTGTCTTAATCCTTCCTTCGTGATCTAACATTGTCATATATATATATATATATATATATATATATATATATATATATATATATATATATATATATATATATATATATATATATATAATATAACACTAAATCCCATCTAAACAACACTGCCAGAATTATTGTGTCAATGTATTTTAATTATGATTACAAAAGAAGAATTTGGTTTAAATACTATGTAAATATAACTTTAATTTCATTGTCAACATAAGTTTTGCACATGCCAAAAAAATCGTGTATGTTTTGTGCTGTGATAAGGTTTAAAATCAAGTTATATATTAGAAAGAGCCAATTTTATAAGAAAACAGCCAATTTATGTAAGCTTTTAGCTTATTTTCGTTTGAAGTTTGTAACTTCGACACAAACAATACTTTGATTTTTTTCTTTATTTAATAGAAGTTTAATGAGAGAGGATAAAAACCCAATTAAGGTTGCATTGCATTGCATTCCGAAATAATTTCCACAGTTTAAGGGAACTATTGGGGTTGGTAATCTGTATGAGATGGAAGAGTAGTTAAGGTAGCTTCTGACAACCAGGTGGTGGTTCGTGCTAGAGCCTATAGAGATGGGAATGCTTGGTTAGTCTCGTGATGAGTCACAAGGTTGGAGTTTGAGGGAAGGGCAGGTGTAGGTGGTGGTAAAGGGGGGTCTAGGTGAAGGGCAGGTGTAGGTGGTGGTGAAGGGGGGTCTAGGTGAAGGGCAGGTGTAGGTGGAGGTGAAGGGGGGTCTAGGTGAAGGGCAGGTGTAGGTGGTGGTGAAGGGGGGTCTAGGTGAAGGGCAGGTGTAGGTGGTGGTGAAGGGGGGGTCTAGGTGAAGGGCAGGTGTAGGTGGTGGTGAAGGGGGGTCTAGGTGAAGGGCAGGTGTAGGTGGTGGTGAAGGGGGGGTCTAGGTGAAGGGCAGGTGTAGGTGGTGGTGAAGGGGGGTCTAGGTGAAGGGCAGGTGTAGGTGGTGGTGAAGGGGGGTTTAGGTGAAGGGCAGGTGTAGGTGGTGGTGAAGGGGGGTTCTAGGTGAAGGGCAGGTGTAGGTGGTGGTGAAGGGGGGGTCTAGGTGAAGGGCAGGTGTAGGTGGAGGTGAAGGGGGGTCTAGGTGAAAGGCAGGTGTAAGTGCAGGTGAAGGGGGCGGTTTAGAGAAGGAAGGGAAGTAGAAAACAGTCAGCAGAGGGCGGGACAGGGGAGGTCGGAGCCACGGTCGCTTCTAAACAACTTTTACACCCATCCTCCCTGTCCACCTGGCTCTGACCCCCAACTACCAATTAAAGCCTTTAATTGGTACTAGATAGAGAGCCATTACAGCCAGGCCTATTGTCTCTCCCTGGCGGTATTGGGGGGGGGGGGGAGTGGAGGGGACACGGCAAAAGAGTGGTGGGGATTGAAGGAGGGGCAGGGAGGGGAGATTGGGAAATTGGGTTCGGAAGTAGGGGGGAGGGCAAACAAAATAGGGAGAGAAGACAGGGGAGAATGGAGGTAGGAAGACTAGGAATTGGGTAGGGGGATACGGGTTGTGAAGTGGTTATAGGAAAGGGGCGTGGATGGGGGGAGGAACTGGGGTAATGGGAGAGATGGAACGGAGGAAGAATCGTCTTAAAATTGGCAGAAAATAGGCCAGAATCTGCCCCAGGTAGAAGGCCACCTGGTTTCCTTGATTGGTTACTTTAGGGAAAAAATGGCAGGTTTTAATGTTTTCTTTTCGTTTTTTTTTTAGCTTTGTGTTACACCTTGACCTGGTGTAACTTGGAAATAATTCTGACGTTTTCATCTGCATTAATGGAGGCTGTAGGTGGGTGTGATTGAGTGTATATGGGACGGGATTGGGTGTATATGGGGCGGGATTGGGTGTATATGGGGCGGGATTGGGTGAATATAGGGGCGGGATTGGGTGCATATGGGGCGGGATTGGGTGTATATGGGGCGTGATTGGGTGCATATGGGCAGTGTTCGGTTGTACATGGATGGTGTTGGGAGTTGTATTTGAGTTGGGAGTGTTTGTACCTGGGTGAGGAAGACTATGTGGGGTGGGTGTGTGTGTGGGGAGTTGGGGCTGGATGTTTGGGGAATAAGTGCACCCACACACATCATGAAGACGGGGGGGTGTAAGAGGGTGCTTGGGGAGATGGGGA
Organism: Procambarus virginalis; assembly: GCA_020271785.1. Taxonomy (NCBI): domain Eukaryota; kingdom Metazoa; phylum Arthropoda; class Malacostraca; order Decapoda; family Cambaridae; genus Procambarus; species Procambarus virginalis. The sequence goes on along the minus strand of WNGS01167840.1, from coordinate 3,664,742 downwards.
GAGGTGTACACTCCCCACTTCCTTAATTGACGTCACTATTTCTAAGTGCTTTGGCTTTGCTCTGTGTCTTCGTTACTTAAAAATGGGGGAGTTTTCGGAGAGAACAAGTCATTAGTAATAATAAAAAATGTGTATTAAAGCAAGTTCGAAAAAACAAATTGACTCTTTTTTACAAATCGTAAAATCTGATTGAACGTTATTTACATTACACTTCTCTAGCCTATTGTATATCTAAACGTGTAGGGACTAGTATATGTGGGGGGAGGAGGGGGTTATACATGCTATAGACCACCTTCAGATCTTTTACCGAGGTTGCCTGACAGGCTCAGGTCATCATTGCTTCGTGTAGGTTGTTGCTGCCTTATGTAGGTTATTGGTGCCTCCATGCAGGCCGCTGGTGCCTCATGTAGGCTGCTGGTGCTTCATAGATGAGATCATCGGTGCTTCGAGCTGGTGGCCAGTTCATGAACTTAAATCATTAACACTTCAACTGAGGTTAGCGTTTCTACCGTTAGGTCACCAGGTGGGTGCACTGAGGGGAACCCGAAGATGGTGAGAGCGAGAGTGAAAGACCTCACCCTCCAATCCCCTCGTTCACTGCACCGAACCCACCCATACCCAGCTCCAACAGGAGGCACCTACCTCCTGGAGCAGTTTATCTCATTCATCTGTAGGTTAGGAAGGCTGAATAGCCTGCACATTTTCCCCTCTCGAGGGGAAGGGTGGGGGAGGAAAGGAGTCTGAGACGGGGGTGGGGGAGGTGGGGGCACTGAACACCAGATTGGGGGAGAGACTGGGAGATGGGAAGCAACAACAGATAAGGGGGGAAGGGAAAAGGGAGAGAAGGGGTAATCAGTCCTTGTATCCCCCCCTAATTCTCTTACGCCCTGGGGGCGGAATTTGACCTCGCCAATAGGCCACCGCGGAAGGTCTTTGTTTATAAGTTATCACTGAAACAGCGTCCTGAGCCTCTCAGCTCTTGCACGGCTTGTTGCTGATCTTGGCCATGTTGCCCTCACTCATCACCATGAACTGTCTGTTCTTCTCCTTGGGTTCCCGTCTCACGCCCTTCTTCTTGAGGTGCTTCTGCACCCGCCGGCCCCGGACCGCCAGGTACTTGGCGTTCTCCTCCACCGAGATGTAGGTGTAGCCGGAGCCGCCCAGCGTCTCGTGGAGGACGCACCGTAGGGCGTCTCGGGGCTTGTGCAGGATCTTGAGGTCGGTGTTGTTGAAGGGACACACAGGAGACCTGATGAAGTTACTCTTGACCCCTCGGCGGTGGCGTCGTCGGCTGCGCATGTGGCGACACTGACTCACTCGCAGGGTTTTCTGCCGAGAGAGACAGAGAAAACGTTAGTGAAGGGTAAATTTATATATATTTTTATGATTTCAACCCCGAAGGGCGAGTTTATTGCTAAGGTTACATCCTGTGAGTGAGCATACGCCTCTATAGGAGCATGTAAGTCACCAAGAACCCCCTCTATAGGTAAAATACCCGCTGGTTCAATCCTGTCACCTATACCCTATACATGCAGCTGGGAGTCTCCGGTTCATCAGACAACAGGATTAACATTTACCAACCCTTGAACTAACTTTTATCTTGCTGGTTCAAAGTGAGGGACGTCTTGCAAGAACGGTGTATTTAGCGCACAATGTCTTACATGCAGTTCAAAAGTTAGGGAGGCAAAGAAATTTAGGTTTGTCCTGGAAGGGCGTGGAACGTTATCGCATAATTTTTTTTTCAGATTAGACTCTGTCCAGAACGGTCCGTGTTCACACACACACACACACACACACACACACACACACACACACACACACACACCACACACACACACACACACACACACACACACACATACACAGGGGTATAACGGCTGAGTGAACAGCGCTCGGTATTCGTAGTCTTAAGGGTCCGTGTTCGATCCCCGGCGGAGGCGGAAACAAATGGGCAGAGTTTCTTTCACCCTAATGCACCTGTTCATCTATCTTGAGATCTTGAAGTTATCTTGAGATGATTTCGGGCTTAGCGTCCCCGCGGCCCGTTCCTTGACCATGTCTCGTTTTGTTACACAACCCCAAGGAGCAGCCCGTAGCAGCAGTCTAACTCCCAAGTACCTATTTACTGCTAGGTAACAGGGGCATCAGGGTGAAAGAAACATTTTGCCCATTTGTCTCCGCCTCCACCGGGGATCGAACGCGGAACCTCAGGACTACGAATCCGAAGCGCTGTCCACCAGCTGTGAGGCGCCCTTAACCTAGCAGTAAATAGGTACCTGGGAGTTAAACAGCTGCTACGGGCTGCTTCTGGGTGTGTGTGTGGGGAGAATTTGTTAATGGACAGTTTAGAGGCGGGACCAAAGAGCCAGAGCTCAACCCCAGCAAACACAACTATGTGAGTACACAACGTGTTGGTATATATATTACATGGGACAGATTAAGAAGATGCAATCACTTATAGATGCCGTGGTTCACATGTCAGGCTGCGAGCAGCTACGTCTAACAGCCTGGATGACCAGACCACCAGCCAGGAGGCACGGTCAGAGACCGGGCCGCGGGGACGGTGATCCTCGGAACCAACGCATGGTAATCGCAAGGTAAGCCATCCCGATTCGCCAAGCCTCTAAGCCCCTCTGCCTTCCTCCTGTCCTTGCCATATCTCAAACCTATCCCCCCATCCCTCACTCCTTCCCCCATCCCTCACTCCTTCCCCATCCCTCACTCCTCCCCCATCCCTAACTCCATTCCCCCATCCCTCACTCCCTCCCGGCGATGAAGCGCCCGCAGTCCGCAGTTCGTCTCCGTCATCGTGTCGTGAGCGACAATTAGTGCGCTTCCGGTAAAATGGTTCTTGACCTTGGAAGAGCAGGCTTCGTTGGCTGTTGAAGCCTCTTCCTGAAGCACGTATTGGTCCCCTTAATACAGTCTCGACTATCACTGTCTGTCGGCCTTCTGCCTGCCAGCCTGCCTGCCTGCCTGCCTGACTGCCTGTCCCCTCACCCTGCCTGCCTGCCAGCCTGTCCCCCACCCTGCCTGCCTGCCTGCCTGTCCCCCTACCCTGCCTGGTGTCTACCTGATTGCCCCTACCATACCTACTCTATAGGTAACACTATATGCAATGGATACGCCTCGAACTAAAAATCCACAATGTGGAACAGATCCACCAGCTTCAACCTAGACATCCAGACAACACAAAGCGCTAAGCTGGACTCGGGAACTTATATAGAGGCACAGACCCCGGATATAATTCTAATTAACAGGCATGAAATAAAAAGAAAGGGCAGAAGATAAAGATATTCAAGTACCAAACTTACCAGGTCAACCTCAGAGCAGCAGTTGCTGTCGGAAGAAATTTACCGCATAGACTCAAAGATAATTTTCAGGAAAACTTCCAGTCAATTGAAATCCAGGCGACTAAATAGACAATCGTTATTGGAACGTGCCACTTACCACCAAAACGACCTTATCTACCTGTTTCATTCAACAGGAACAGGTAGGAACAGACCTGCCTGTTTTACTGGGAGATCTGAACGCCAAACACAGAAACCTGGGACCTGGAAAAACCAATCAGGCCTGGGAAGCCACACACACACACTATGATAAGGAACGGAAATCTAACCCATCTGGGCAATTCGAAAGTCTGGCACACAGGCCTAAAAATATAGAACATTAGAACTAAGGCTTTCAGAGAGATTTACCGCCACACACTGCAGCTTCACAGACAACAGAGCAGCTAAACTATGTATTGGCAGCTACGTGGATGTCATCATCGAACTGAATAGTGGAGTGCCACAAGGAAGCTGCCTCTCACCCACGCTTTCCAACATATATACAGCTGACCCGCCCCAACCTCTTCATGGAGAATATATCACAAACGCTGATGATATCACTCAATATAACCAGAACCATCAAAGTCGCTACTGGCCAACAAGACCAAGGCAGCCATTGAATTCATAAACAACTTTGAAAGCAATGGAAAATCAGTACAACTCACCAAAACCTTCTGATAATACACATTGCAAAACAAAAGAAACCCAGACCCTATTATCCTTGACAACCGTCCTATTCAATACAAATACAGACTGAATACTAGGGCTCAAGATTAAAGGAACAAGAATCAAAATTACCGTCAATGATAGAATAAACAAAGCAAAAAACCGTCTTATGAAAACCGAGGAGATTCCGAAGTCTCAGCACGAAAATACAGCTACACTTACATAAGGCTCTAGTCCGGACGCGTCTCAAATATACCTTGAAGCTTTTGTATGTTAATTTTCTTTAAGTAGTGCAAAATAAAGCGCTCTGAAGAGCAGCAAAACACCGTTCACCATGTGATCAGACAATCTAGGAGCTCCATGAGCTCCTGAATTGTCTGATTCAGGAGTCTGAATTGTCTGAAGTGGCTGTATGTTCAGGAGCTCCATGAGCTCTTGAACATACAGCCACTAAACATCAGACTACAGCAACAAGCCATCAGGGTGTGGAACTCCATCGAAATGTTAGAAGATCCAAAGCTAGAAAGGTTGTACGAAGATGAGACGCCCCGCTCCCACAGCTGGTGGCCTAAGAGCCTTGATCATCTCGATGGAAACCCAGCCGCACAATACATAATTTTTAGATGAAATGCTAATCAGAAATCCACCCCTCTCTCCTAAATAATAACAAATAAAATAATAAACATCTTTAAACATTACAACAAAACATGT
>WNGS01167840.1:3628787-3658779 GCA_020271785.1 Procambarus virginalis | reverse complement strand
ATATCAGTTAAGAAAGTTCCGGTCACTTGAGAACATGAAGCTTGAACACTCTCTGTCGGCAAATTAGTGCACGACGCTTACTACCCGATGATTGTAGACCAAAAGACACAAGATAATCTGAAGTGTTTTAACAATTTGATTTACTGGTGGGTAATTAAATGGGTCATTAGTCCTCCTCATTAGTAATGCTAGTATAGGCTAGTAGACTACTTGAATCCCAAGTGGATTCAAGTGGTCCAGGTGGTCTAGATTCAAGTGATTACTGTATTCCTGTTGCTAGGAATACAGCAATTAAGGCTGGGGATACCTGGTGATCCTGGCTCGCACTTGCCTTAAATCTTGGTGACTTCTCGGGTAGATAAGGTCACCATCTCAGTGTTTTGAACCTGAACTTGTTAATTATAAAAAAATACTAACATCTCCCACAACCAACATATATTTTCTTTAGCATCTATCTCCGCCACAATCTCCCCCCCCCCCCCCATCATCCACCAACAGCTCAACCATCTCATCCATCACCATCCTCTCCACCATTCACACTCACAAAAAAAAAAAAGTTGGGAAAGTTTCCTGGTAATCCCAGGATAATCCTCGAAGTGCTCAACCACAGTTATGCCAAAGCCAACGCGCGAAAATAATTAAAAAAAAGGAACACCCAAGAAACGGATGTGTTCCCACACGTCAAGGAGGAACCAACAGGAAACGAGAATCTTCAGCCCCGCGTGGTTATCTTCCTGAGATGAGGTTATCTTGAGATGATTTCGGGGCTTTAGTGTCCCCGCGGCCCGGTCCTCGATCAGGCGTGGGATCCAAAGTTGTCTTATTTGATTTGGTTTATTTTTATTACCTCCTTTTCTGCTGTTGTTAATTTCGTTGAATAATTTCGAGGATTCATTGAATATCTCGTTTTACTGAATTGTTACGATGGATATACGGGGTATTAACGAGCCGGACACTGTAAATCCTCGTTGACAAAGACACTTCGTTCACCGAGACGCTTTCACTGCACATCTCGACAGTCCCCTATACCAACTACCCTCAAACCCCCCCCCCTCCTCTTCCTCCTCCCCCTTCCCCAACGACGCCCTTCGCCTCCCCCCCCCACCATGCTTACCTCTATAGCATGTTGTGGTTGTTAGCTTGGCTCTCGTCCTCTCGAACGGACTCGTTAACACCTCGGTCGTCAGCGCCTTGCGGGGGATGGGGAAGAGGGAACCATTTTAGGTCAGGTACTTAGACACGGTAATTACCAGGGCTTAGCGTACACACACACACGGCTTAGTGTCAAGCCTTGTGCTTAAGAGAACTACTACGACTGGACTAATGATTTACCCGAGGACCTTCTCCCAGAGACCTTCTCCCAGACGGACGCATTTGGGCCGTCGTAAAAATGCAACAGTTCAATTAGGTGGATAGTTCTTCTTACCTTACCTGGAGGTTACCTTGAGGTGTTTCCGGGGCTTAGCGTTCCCCGCGGCCCGGTTGTCGACCAGGGGCTAGATTCAAGAAGCAGTTACGCAAGTACTTACGAACGTGTACATCTTTCCTCAATCTTTGACGGCTTTGATTACATTTATTAAACAGTTTACAAGCATGAAAACTTCCCATTCATCTGTTGTTATTTTTATAAACAGCCTCCTGGTGCTTCGGAGCTCATTAACTGTTTAATAATTGGAAACAAAGCCGCCAAAGATTGAGACAAGATGTACACGTTCGTAAGTGCTTGCGTAAGTGCTTTCGTGAATCTGGCCCCAGGCCTCCTCGTTGCTGGACTGGTCAACTAGGCTGTTGACCAGTCTCTAGTTGACTTCTCTAGCCATTTCTAGTCCATAATCTTTCCCGCTATCGTTTATGTGTTACCTTGGGTAAGTGTTTTCTCCTGATATTGATTTCTCCTTGCCAATATTCCCCAGGCCCTCTTCTTCTCTGTTGTGTATCCTCACTCTTCGTCTCTCTCCCTTCCTCCCTCTCTGTCTTTCCCTCCCACCTTAACTCCGTCTCGCCCTTCCTCCCAGCCTCCAGAAGGTCAGGAGGGTGGGAGGAGCCCTACCACCCACAGGCAGGACAAGGAGTCACCCTGACTCCTGCAGCGCCTCCACAACAGTCCGAGGACACTCCACAATATTGGCTAGATTTACATGAATCGTATAAACCCATGTTAGGGCCGGACCAGAGGTAAGAAAGGGAGGGTGGGTGGGTGTGGGTGTTTCAGGTTAGGGGAGGGGTGGTGGGTGTGGGTGTTTCAGGTTAGGGGAGGGGTGGTGGGTATGTGGGTGTGTGTGGGTGTTTCAGGGTAGGTAAGGGTGTGTGTTACAGGATACGGAAATGTTGTACTACGATGTTTGTGTCTGTAGGGGATATATATAAGGTACAGTGTGTCCTCGTGCTTCAGGATAGGGGAGGGTGTTTTTCCTGGTGAATTCAAACACGGATCTCCCAATGAAGCCTCTCCTACTTATTGATCAATATTCATAGGAGAGTGCATTTGTCTGTCCAGGGATGGAGGATAGACGCCTGGGGGCTAGCCTCACCCAACTTTCACACATGCACCAAGTTGGGTAGAGTGTCACAGGAAGGTTCCAGTACATAAGAACATAAGAACATAAGAACAAAGGTAACTGCAGAAGGCCTATTGGCCCATACGAGGCAGCTCCTATTTATAACCACCCAATCCCACTCATATACATGTCCAACCCATGCTTGAAACAATCGAGGGACCCCACCTCCACAATGTTACGCGGCAATTGGTTCCACAAATCAACAACCCTGTTACTGAACCAGTATTTACCCAAGTCTTTCCTAAATCTAAACTTATCCAATTTATACCCATTGTTTCGCGTTCTGTCCTGTGTTGATACTTTCAATACCCTATTAATATCCCCTTTGTTATGTCCATTCATCCACTTGTAAACCTCTATCATGTCACCCCTAACTCTTCGCCTTTCCAGTGAATGCAAATTAAGCTTTGTTAATCTTTCTTCATATGAAAGATTTCTAATTTGGGGAATTAACTTAGTCATCCTACGCTGGACACGTTCAAGTGAATTTATATCCATTCTATAATATGGCGACCAAAACTGAACTGCATAATCTAAATGGGGCCTAACCAGAGCAAGATATAGCTTGAGAACCACACCAGGTGTCTTGTTACTTACGCTGCGATTAATAAATCCGAGTGTCCTATTTGCCTTATTACGAACATTTATGCATTGATCCTTTTGTTTTAAATTCTTACTAATTATAACTCCCAGATCCCTTTCGCAATCCGACTTCGCAATCTCAACACCATCTAGCTCGTATCTTGTAACTCTATCATCATTACCTAGCCTCAGAACTTTACATTTATCAGCATTAAACTGCATCTGCCAGTCCTTTGACCATTTCAAAACCCTATCTAGATCAACTTGAAGTGATAGTGAGTCCTCCTCCGAATTAATTTCCCTACCGATTTTCGTATCATCGGCAAATTTGCAAATGTTGCTACTCAAACCTGAATCTAAATCATTTATATATATTATAAACAACAGAGGTCCCAAGACAGAGCCTTGAGGCACTCCACTTACAACATTTTCCCACTCTGACTTGACTCCATTTATACTAACTCTCTGTTTCCTTTGGTATAGCCATGCCCTAATCCAGCTTAATATAGCACCCCCAATACCATGAGCCTCTATCTTTTTAATCAGTCTTTCATGTGGCACTCCTTACCACTATCAACTGCCTCAACTATGCTAGAATAAAAAGATAACAAATTTGTTAAACATGAACGGCCATTTATAAAACCATGTTGCGACTCAATTATTAATTTATGTTTTTCAAGATGAAGACGAATTTTATTTGCTATTATAGATTCGAGTAACTTTCCCACAATAGACGTTAGGCTAATTGGTCGATAGTTAGACGCAAGTGATCTATCTCCTTTCTTAAAAACTGGTATCACATTAGCAACTTTCCAAAACTCTGGCACTCTGCCTGACTCTATTGATTTATTAAATATGATTGACAGTGGGTCACAAAGCTCCTCTTTGCATTCTTTCAGCACTCTGGCAAACACTTCATCCGGCCCTGGGGATTTGTTTGGTTTGAGTTTTACTATTTGTTTAAGAACATCCTCCCTGGTAACTGCTAAACTCGTCAACCTGTCCTCGTCCCCACCCACATAGACTTGTTGGGCTGAAGGCATATTGTTAAGTTCCTCTTTAGTAAATACAGATACAAAATATTTATTAAAAATACTACTCATCTCTTCATCACTATCTGTTATTTGACCTGTCTCAGTTTTTAATGGACCTATCCTTTCCCTAGTCTTAGTTCGATATAACTGAAAAAACCCTTTAGGATTTGTCTTTGCTTGCCCTGCTATACGAACTTCATAGTTTCTTTTTGCTTTCCTTATCTCTTTTTTAACATTTCTAACTAGTTGTACGAATTCCTGTTCTAAAGTGACCTCCCCATTTTTAATCCTCTTGTACCAAGCTCTCTTTTTACCTATAAGATTCTTCAAATTCTTTGTTATCCACTTTGGGTCATTAGTAATCGATCTATTCAATTTGTGTGGTATACTACGTTCCTGTGCTTTGTTTAGAATATTCTTAAATACGTTATAAATTGAATCTACATCGAAATCCCCATTTACATCACCTATCGCTGGGTTCATGTCTCGCTCCAAGACCGGCCCACACCCCATACCCAAGACTTTCCAATCAATTTGACCCAAAAAATTTCTTAGGCTATTAAAATCAGCTTTTCGAAAATCTGGCACTTTAACAGAATTTTCTCCTACAGGTCTATTCCATTCTATGCCAAATCTGATTTCTTTGTGATCACTGTTCCCTAGCTCACTCCCTATTTCGATGTCATTAATTTGTGTTTCCCTGTTAGTTAACACTAAATCTAAAATATTATTTTCCCGTGTTGGTTCCTTAATGTGTTGCGTAAGAAAGCAATCGTCAATTAATTCTAGAAAATCTTCTGCTTCACTATTCCCTGTTTTGTTCAACCAGTTTATTCCACTCAAATTAAAGTCACCCATGACATAAATACTGTTAGATCTAGATGCCCTAGATATTTCATCCCATAGATGCTTTGCTTCCATTCTGTCTAAATTTGGTGGCCTATATATAACTCCTATTATAATATTATTTGCTTTTTCGTTTAATTCTATCCAAATAGTTTCTGTGTGTGGCTCAGTTTTGATTCCCTCTTTGAGACTACATTTCAAATTGTCCCTAACGTATATGGCTACTCCACCACCTCGTCTAATATATCTATCTGTGTGAAATAGTTTAAATCCATTTATTTGATATTCGGCTAATAGTTCTCTATTATCAACATTCATCCACGTTTCGGTAAGTGCAATAATATCTATTTTTTCTGTGCAGACAAGAGCATTTAATTCGTTAATTTTATTTCTTAGACTTCTACTGTTTGTGTAATATACCCTAAGTGAATTGTTATTTTGAGGCCCTTCTCTTTCCCTGATCATTTTGCCAATTCCTTTCTCCCGCAAACACATACTTTTATTACATCCTTCCTCCAAATCAATTCCCATACCTCTATCTACTAACAGTTTAAACCCAAACAAACACCTCTAACCACTTCTTCCAACGAGTTTGCAACAGCAACAACCCCAGCTCTCGATAGATGCACCCCATCCCGAGCATACATTTCATTTCTTCCATAGAAGTGTTCCCAGTTGTCTATATAAGATATTGCATTAGATTTGCAATATCTTTCCAGCCTGCAATTGACACCAAGTGCCCTCGACATCCATTCATTTCCCACTCCCTTTCTTGGAAGAATGCCACATATGATCGGGATTCCTCCCTTGCTCCTAACTAATTCTATTGCTGTCTTGAATTTCAGTATTAGTTCCTCACTTCTAACTCTCCCAACATCATTACCCCCTACACTAATACAAATAATGGGTTTGCTCCCATTTCCCGTCATAATATCTTTCATGTTTCCAACAATATCACCAATTCCAGCTCCCGGATAGCAAACTCTTAATCTGTTCCCCCTATCTCTGGCACAAAACGTTCTGTCTAAATACCTCACCTGGGAATCTCCCACAACCAAAACTCGCCTCGGTACCTCCTTAACTTTCTGAGCACCCTGAGGGGCCCGCGCTTCGCCGCTCCTTGCCGATTTCTTTTCGGAGTGAACCGCTGGCTCACCACAGCACTCGTCCTCCAACACGGCAAATGAATTTGCCGTCTTTAGGGCGTCTGTAGGCGGCCTTGTCAAGGTCTTCTTAAGACCCCTGTCCCCAACGACTCTCCACGACGAGGTCTTGTTTATCTTGGTCTTCTCCGCCTCCCCCGACGCTTCAGCTGTCGCACCTCCTCTCGTAAGGAATCCACCTCTGCTCTCAGAGCCCCAACCAAGTTCACCAATTCCTCCAGTAATCCCTCCATCACTGCTACAATAACGCCGCTACAATCGGAGCTCCAGCCAACACAACCTAAAGCTCCAGCCAACACAACCAGACTTTAAAGAAATATTGCCATGCTTTCCCCCTCCCTCTCCCCCCCCCCCCCCGGTGCGATTTTGATGAAGTCAAATTTGAAATATTGGTTGTGATGCCCGTAGACTTACTTCGGGCACATAAGAAAAAAAAGGTTAGCTTGTTTTTAAGAGCTTTGCAGTCAGTGTGTGTTTGTGGAATCCAATTTGTATTGTAATGCTATACATTTGGGCGTGTTGTATTAACTGTAGTCTGTTGTCCTGCATTTGCGAGGCCGCTGTTCAGGATTTCCACTGGTAAAGGATGTCACAAAAAACAATAATGCCTTTTATTACCACTGCTACCTTATTCAATCTTGTGTTGATGATATTCTCAAAAGGCTTCCGGAGTCTGCCAGTGCAGACTGCCTATCACATGTCTCTGTATGACTAACCATCCTGTGTGATGGGGATTTTATAGCATCACGTAGTTAGCTTTTTTGACACACTGTACTCCACTTCATATAGTCTAGGGTAGCTGCACTAATGCTGTACCTAATGTATTAATAAAAAAAAATTAAGGGTGAAAAGTTGTCACTTGTAAGCAATAGTTTGTAAGTTGTGAACCTTGTAAACACTTCGTCAAGTTTATGAACATTATTACCCACGACAAAATCACCACGACATTTCTCACGTGGAATGTGAGAAGCGTGCATTGGAGGCTGTTTGATCTAATGATGTACGCTGGTGCCAACAACATTGATGTACTGTGCCTGCAGGAACCATACATTGCAAGCACAAAAAATAAAACGCCACCCAAACTCCCAGGTTATGTAGCTTTCTCAAATGTTGGTTCACACGATGTCGGTATGTTGACATATGTTAAAAGTAACCTGGTGTGTAAACATGTTAAAAACCACAAAAGTGACGACTCATATTACCAGCAGTTTCAGATTGCTACAGCGACCGGGTTTCTTAACTTAGTTAATGTATATGTAAGGTGTGATCAAATGGTGGAAGCTTCTCTTCCAAACATTACCAGCAGCTCTCAATCCATTGTCATGGGTGATTTTAATGCTAGACACACTAGCCTGGGTGACACCAAAACTAATAGAAATGGTAAGGTTTTTGTGAAATATCTAAGAGGTAATAATATGTGGGTATTCAACTTTGACTCCTTTAACGTCACACACCTCCTGGGTGGCAGGCTTGATTATGTCATTGGTCACGGTCTCATCGATAATGCGTCGGAGGATCAATTGTTCACGAGTTAGGGATCATTTTGCCATCCTCAGTTCATACACCATAAATAATGTCAAACCTCTCAGTTTTGAAAGAAATAATCAATATCCATGAAAATTACACATGCACTTCAAATACCGCATTTCTGAATGGTATAACACTGTTTTACTACCGTCAATGACTTATATGAGGACTTGGTCGCTCAAGTAACCGCTTTTTATGACAATATTGTAAAATCCACAAGACCCCAAAAGAGTGAGGAAGGGACAGAGGTGGTTCACTGACTCACGCCTTAAGCCCCTGCATGACAGAGTTCTATTCCTAGCTGAGCAGTATAAAATACATAAAACAGCTGACACCCTCAACATATTTCTTAAGGCCAGCCGAGAGTTTAGAGAGCTAAAGGAACAGGTGTATAACCAGCACTGGGAACAGTTTTTGCAAGGCATCAATCATGCAACATCCTCATCCCAAATGTGGAATAAAATTAAAAAGATGTCTCATTCTAGCAGTCGTCAATTTGATCACCATTCACCTGTAGACTATGCCGACATGCTGCTTCAGCAATATGCAAGCACTGCTAGTATAAGCAGCCTGCCCCTAGATGTACAACACCATCTGGCTAGTACCAAAATAAATCGTAATTTCAATATTGAAATTGCCTGTAGTGAAATAGGCCCCTGATGCACATATTAATAATTGATATTCCCACACTACTTGACGAAGCCGTCATCCGTTATGCCGATGACATATGCATTGTTGCAAATACCCAAACTGCAAACTGCACTTGATGCACTCGCTGCTAAAAGCATTGAATGTGGTCTTGTTATCTCTATAACAAAATCCCGAGTTCTCCATCTCCAAGAAAAAACTCATGTCCCTATAACCTTCAAGGTCAACAACCAGAACACTGAAACGTGTAGGCAGCACAAATACCTTGGAGTTGGTATTAACAGTGACATTGTAAACGATCAACATTGTAGGTTAAAAGAAAGATTTAAACCGTTGAAAACACTTACTGGTAAGAATATTGGTATCATATTAAATATGCAAGATTATTCTATACTAGCTGTACCCGGCCACGCGTTGCTGAGGCACAGCAAACTTTCCCCGTCTCCCAGTCCTCTCCACCATTCCCCCCTCCCTCGTCCCCCAACCATTCCTCACACCCTTGTCCTCCCCACCATCCCCCACTCCCTCGTCTGATGCATTCCTAAATGATCTGATGTTCCCATTAGAAAATTGGGAATATCAAATGATCTGATGATCCCATCACTGAAATATAAGATAAACAGTTTAATAAACGAAATTAAAAAATGAAAAGAAATTAAAAAATAAACTATACTCACGAAATGAACGGTATGGTAACAACACAGCTCAATTTCAACGCAATGTCACACAAAATAATTAAATCAAATTTAAATATATCGAAATCTATGAAAATTCAATTGATCAATGTAATCGGAAACAATGAAATGGTAATCATAACATATTTAGTATAGTGCGTTTTGCTATTACATGCAACAGATGGCGCTGTTTTCCAAAAAAGCATTTTTTTTACCTGTTATGGTATGGTATCTACATAGTAAGTATATAAAAACACGCGCGTATTTGAATGGAATGTTATGTCAAAATTTCAAAGCAATCGGTGGAAAACTTTCGGAGATTACAGCGTGTGTTGCTCTTACGTTCAACAGATAGCGCTGTTAAAAAAAAAAACATGTTTTTTCCTGTCACGGTGAGGCATGTATATAGTAGGTATATAAAAACACGCGCCTATAAGCGACAAAAATGAATCGGCTGGTCCTTAGATCGATGCACAAACTGCCTATATAGTCCACAAGAGACCACACATTGCCGGACCTAACCCCGCTTCACGAACTCAATGAGACATTCGAACTCAATGAGACATTCGAAACTCAGTGAGACATAGGAACTCAATGAGCAGCCCGTCCTCTAAAACAAAGATCCAAAAGTGATTCCATACACCCGCCAAACCCCTGTTTATGAATAAAAAGCGGTTTACACACGACTCATAACTGCTGACGTTCGAACATATCCGGAAACAAGGTGCTTCACTGACGAATTTTGTTCGAACCACAACGCTGTAAATGCTTCACCCACGTACTACAAATACAAATAATCGCCAACAGAACCTAAACACCTGACCTAACCTAACCTATGCCTATTTATACACATATGCTAATATATTATAATATTAATTTATACTTGAGAAAATTCCCGTTTTGAATGAACAGCATGTTAAAATTTATGAATGCGTCTGTGGGGTTGACCGCTGAATGTAATGGACTTGAGTCGAGGATGGGTTGCAATGAGACATACGAACCTTGTACTGAGCGCCAACTAGTCATAACGTCAGGAGATAAGGGGGGGGGGGAAATGGGAAATTGGTCACAACGCCGACAAGGCAAGCGAGAGAGGAAGAACCAGCGCATATCACAACTTACTTACAAGTTCGGCCCACATAATGAGTTGCAGACAACTAACTAACTGCCCGAATTTAGCGATGATGACATTTGTAGAACACAATTTTTCAGCTACTAAAAATGCAATGAAACACCCTGACGTACCTTCACCCTGACGCACACTGACGTACCTCCAACCTGACGTGCCTGTGGTGTTCCTTGGTATCCATGATGTAGGAGCACCAGAAGACGCTGCCGGAGAACTGCTGGAAATAACGATTCGAGTTCTCCAGGCAACTGTCTTTCCTCGTTGTTGTTGGGGCGTCACTTAACTCCGCATACATTCAAGTGCTCTGAACGCCTCTTGGTGAGCTCCCGATGGCACGGAGGAAGCAATGTGTCGTGGCGCCGTGGCCTAACACAGTTCAAAGGCTGGACATGAAGCCCATTGCTTAGTTATTGCCTCAAATGATAAGTTATGCTGGTGTATAACCGCCGGATGGCCGAGCGTGGCGGTACTCGTCCTCCCTCTCTCTGTTTACATGGACTATGACACGCAGCGGCGGGCAAACTGGCAGTGTCGTTTGCTCTGTATATGACAGAACCTTCACCCATGACGCACTCTGACGTCCCGGACAAGCTTCAGCCACTCCAGTACAGACAGGTCACACACACTTTATATCAGTCACGAAAAACACCTAAATTTAGGAGCGAAGCGTTGAAGAGCCAGTCGTCCAGTCGTAGAGTGTCCCGGCAAGTCACCGACGGATTGGGGAGGGAAGGGGGTAGGGGTGGAGGGGTGAAGGCAAGTAGAGGGGGGAGGGGAAGGGAGGAATTGTTGATCTGATTTGTTCAGGGAGGAATTAAGATTGTGCAGGGAATGGGAATTTGGGAAATGAGAAATGGGTGTTGGGGGGGAAAGGGTTGGAGTGAAATATGAGGGATTAAGGGAGGGGGATGGTGTTATGCGAGGGATAGATGTGGTGAAGTGGTAGTGGTGACAGAGGGGGTGGAAGGAGAGGGGTTGAGTGGGTGGGGGGGGGGACATCGAAGTAAGGGGTGGGAAAAGGGTTAACAGGGGACTAGGAGGGGTGGGGGGGGGAGAGGAGGAGGTAGAGAACCTATGATAGCCTGAACTTCAGTCTAGGAGTTCTTATCTAGGTCTAATAGACTAGATATGAGGCAGAGGTAAATATGAGTGTTTGTGATAGCCGTCAGTCAGCCGTTATACGGGGGTCGCTGTTGGCGGCTAAATATAGGTCTCTCATCCCTCAGTGTATTTTGGGGACGAGCACAGGTAGGTGTAGATACAGGTGTCGACTTGCAGGGGGAGGGAGGGGGAGGGTGAAGGGGAGAGGGGGAGGGGGCAGGGTGAAGGGGAGCGGGGGGAGGGGGCAGGGTGAAGGGGAGCGGGGGGAGGGGGAGGGTACAAACACACACACACACAGCCTGTATGTTGTGTGTGCCTGGTAGCCTGGTGGATAGCTCGGAGGACTCGTAATTTTGTGGCGCGCGTTCGATTCCCGCACCAGGCAGAAACAAATCGACAAAGTTTCTTTCACCCTGAATGCCCCTGTTACCTAGCAGTAACTAGGCACCTGAGAGTTAGTCAGCTGTCACGGCCTGCTTCCTGGGGGGGGGGGGTAGAAAAAAAGGAGTTAGTAAACAGTAAAGAGGCGGGCCTTAAGAGCAAAGCTCAACCCAGCAAACACAACTAGGTGAACACACACACATTGTGTGTGAGGCCAGTTGATTGACAGTTGAGAGGCGGGACCAAAGAGCCAGACCTCAACCCCCGCAAGCACAATAGGTGAGTACACACCCAGGAAGCAGCCCGTAGCAGCTGTCTAACTCCCAGGTACCTATTTACTGCTAGGTGAACAAACTCATCGGGGTGAAAGAAACTGGCCATTTGTTTCCACCTCCCCCGGGAATCGAACCCGAGCCATTAGGACTACGACCCCAGAGCGCTGTCCACTCAGTCGCGAGGCCCCAACATGAGCAAGCGTACGCGCGCGCGCGTGCGTGTGTGTGTGTGTGTGTGTGTGTGTACTCACCTATATGTGTCTGCAGGATCGAGCATTGACTCTTGGATCCCGCCTTTCGAGCATCAGTTGTTTACAGCAATGACTCCTATCCCATTTCCCTATCATACCTGGTTTTAAAATTATGAATAGTATTGGCTTCCACAACCTGTTCCTTAAGTGCATTCCATTTTCCCACTACTCTCACGCTAAAAGAAAACTTCCTAACATCTCTGTGACTCATCTGAGTTTCTAACTTCCATCCATGTCCCCTCGTTCTGTTACTATTCCGTGTGAACATTTCGTCTATGTCCACTCTGTCAATCCCTCTGAGTATTTTATACGTTCCTATCATGTCCCCCCTCTCCCTTCTTCTTTCTAGTGTCGTAAGGCATAGTTCCCCCAGGCGCTCCTCATACCCCATCCCTCGTAGCTCTGGGACGAGTCTCGTTGCAAACCTCTGAACCTTTTCCAGTTTCATTATGTGCTTCTTTAGATGGGGACTCCATGATGAGGCGGCATACTCTAAGACTGGCCTCACGTAGGCAGTGTAAAGAGCCCTAAATGCCTCCTTACTTAGGTTTCTGAATGATGTTCTAACTTTTGCCAGTGTAGAGTACGCTGCTGTCGTTATCCTATTTATATGTGCCTCAGGAGATAGATTAGGTGTTACGTCCACACCCAGGTCTCTTTCGCGCGTCGTCACAGGTAGGCTGTTCCCCTTCATTGTGTACTGTCCCTTTGGTCTCCTATCTCCTAGTCCCATTTCCATAACTTTACATTTGCTCGTGTTGAATTCCAGTAGCCATTTCTCTGACCATCTCTGCAACCTGTTCAGGTCCTCTTGGAGGATCCTGCAATCCTCATCTGTCACAACTCTTCTCATCAACTTTGCGTCATCCGCAAACATCGACATGTAGGACTCTACACCCGTAAACATGTCGTTAACATATACAAGAAATAGAATTGGCCACAGCACCGATGTGTGTGTGTGTGTGTGTGTGTGTGTGTGTGTGTCTGTGTGTGTGTGTCTGTGTGTGTGTGTGTAAAGTGGAAGAGGCAGGGTGTGGATAGAACAAATATGGGTCGTTGGGGAACATGGAAAAGGGATGGGGGGGGGGGAGGGAGGGAGGGAGGAAGGATTAAAAGGGGAAGGAAAATGATCGAGAATGGGAGGGAGAAAGGGCAAAGAGGGAGGGCTGGGAGGGAGTTGAAAGGAAGATTCGTTAGGAGACCAGGACCCAGATTCACGAAGCAGTTACTTACGAACCTGTACATCTTTTCTCAATCTTTGGCGGCTTTGTTTACAATTATTAAAGAGTTAGTGAGCTCCGAAGCACCAGGAGGCTGTTTATAACAATAACAACAGTCGATTGGCAAGTTTTCATGCTTGTAAACTGTTTAATAAATGTATCCAAAGGCGTCAAAGATTGAGGAAAGATGTACACGTCCGTAAGTACTCGCGTAACTGCTTCGTGAATCCGGCCCCAGCCCGTCCTCATAAACAATGCCCAAAGTCCATTCCATGCACCCGCCAAACCCCAGCTGTTTATGAATGAAAAAAGGTTTACACACGACAAACAACTGATGACGTTCGAACACTTCCGGAACAAGTGCTTCGCTGACGACTTTTGTTCGAACCACAACGCTGTAAATGCTTCACCCACGTACTACAAATACAAATAATCGCCAACAGAACCTAAACACCTAACCTAACCTATGCCTATATATGCACAATATGCTAATATATTATAATATTAATTTATATTTGAGAAAATTCCTGTTTTGAATGAACAGCATTTTAAAATTTATGTATGCGTCTGTGGGGTCGGCCGCTGGATGGAATGGACTTGAGTCGAGGACGGGTTGCTCATCCTAACCTAACCAATACCTAAATATACACAGTATGTTAAGATATAACAATATTAATTTGTATTTCAGAAAATTCCCATTTTGACTGAACGGCATGTTAAAACTGACGAATGCGTCTTTGGGGTCGACCGCTGGATGGAATAGACTTGGTCTAAGGATGGGTTGAGAGACTGTGTAGGGGAAAACTGGGTAAGAAGGACGAGAATGTGTAGGGAAGTCTGGGTAAATAGGAGAGGGGGGGGAGGGGGTAAAGGGTTGGGGGAGGGGGGGGGGAGAATGTTTACACTTGCTACTATTTCGGTGAAGGTCTGTCTAAACGCACAGGAGGAGATAAAGAGTGAGACAGACAGACAGAGGCGCCCCATCACATTACCCTCGACGTTTTAGAGTGTCGGGGTATACATAAATAATCAAACAAATCAATCATCTTGTATGACACTACAATCAACAAGATCAGTGAGACGCATTAAATACACCCTTCGGCACCCCACCCCTGGAGGCCAGGCATACACTCCCCCAGGGAGGCCAGGCATACACTCCCCTTGGGAGGTCAGGCATACACTCCCCCCTGGGAGGCCAGGCATACACTCCCCCCTGGGAGGCCAGGCATACACTCCCCTTGGGAGGTCAGGCATACACTCCCCCCTGGGAGGCCAGGCATACACTCCACCCTGGGAGGCCAGGCATACACTCCACCCTGGGAGGCCAGGCATACACTCCCCCCTGGGAGGCCAGACATACACACCCCCTGGGAGGCCAGGCATACACTCCCCCCTGGGAGGCCAGACATACACACCCCCTGGGAGGCCAGGCATACACTCCCCTTGGGAGGTCAGGCATACACTCCCCCCTGGGAGGCCAGGCATACACTCCCCTGGGAGGCCAGGCATACACTCCCCCCTGGGAGGCCAGGCATACACTCCCCCTGGGAGGCCAGGCATACACTCCCCCCTGGGAGGCTAGGCATACACTCCCCCTGGGAGGCCAGGCATACACTCCCCCTGGGAGGCCAGGCATACACTCCCCTTGGGAGGTCAGGCATACACTCCCCCTGGGAGGCCAGGCATACACTCCCCTTGGGAGGCCAGGCATACACTACCCCTGGGAGGCCAGGCATACACTCCCCCCTGGGAGGCCAGGCATACACTCCCCCTGGGAGGCCAGGCATACACTCCCCCTGGGAAGCCAGGCATACACTCCCCCCTGGGAGGCCAGACATACACTCCCCCTGGGAGGCCAGGCATACACTCCCCCTGGGAGGCCAGGCATACACTCCCCCCTGGGAGGCTAGGCATACACTCCCCCTGGGAGGCCAGGCATACACTCCCCCCTGGGAGGCTAGGCATACACTCCCCCCTGGGAGGCCAGGCATACACTCCCCCCTGGGAGGCCAGGCATACACTCCCCCTGGGAGGCCAGACATACACTCCCCCCTGGGAGGCCAGGCATACACTCCCCCTGGGAGGCCAGGCATACACTCCCCCCTGGGAGGCCAGGCATACACTCCCCCTGGGAGGCCAGGCATACACTCCCCCCTGGGAGGCCAGGCATACACTCCCCCCTGGGAGGCCAGGCATACACTCCCCCTGGGAGGCCAGGCATACACTCCCCCTGGGAGGCCAGGCATACACTCCCCCCTGGGAGGCCAGGCATACACTCCCCCTGGGAGGCCAGGCATACACTCCCCCTGGGAGGCCAAGCATACACTCCCCCCTGGGAGGCCAGGCATACACTCCCCCTGGGAGGCTAGGCATACACTCCCCCCTGGGAGGCCAGGCATACACTCCCCCCTGGGAGGCCAGGCATACACTCCCCCTGGGAGGCCAGGCATACACTCCCCCTGGGAGGCCAGGCATACACTCCCCCTGGGAGGCCAGGCATACACTCCTGCCTGGGAGGCCAGGCATACACTCCCCCCCTGGGAGGCCAGACATACACTCCCCCTGGGAGGCCAGACATACACTCCCCCCCTGGGAGGCCAGACATACACTACCCCTGGGAGGCCAGGCATACACTCCCCCTGGGAGGCCAGGCATACACTCCTCCCTGGGAGGCCAGGCATACACTCCCCCCCTGGGAGGCCAGACATACACTACCCCTGGGAGGCCAGGCATACACTCCCCCCTGGGAGGCCAGACATACACTCCCCCCTGGGAGGCCAGACATACACTCCCCCCTGGGAGGCCAGACATACACTACCCCTGGGAGGCCAGACATACACTCCCCCCTGGGAGGCCAGACATACACTCCCCCCCTGGGAGGCCAGACATACACTACCCCTGGGAGGCCAGACATACACTCCCCCCTGGGAGGCCAGACATACACTCCCCCCCTGGGAGGCCAGACATACACTACCCCTGGGAGGCCAGACATACACTACCCCTGGGAGGCCAGACATACACTCCCCCCCTGGGAGGCCAGACATACACTACCCCCCTGGGAGGCCAGACATACACTACCCCTGGGAGGCCAGACATACACTACCCCCTGGGAGGCCAGACATACACTACCCCCCTGGGAGGCCAGACATACACTACCCCTGGGAGGCCAGACAAACACTACCCCTGGGAGGCCAGACATACACTACCCCCCTGGGAGGCCAGACATACACTACCCCTGGGAGGCCAGACATACACTACCCCCCTGGGAGGCCAGACATACACTACCCCCCTGGGAGGCCAGACATACACTACCCCTGGGAGGCCAGACATACACTACCCCTGGGAGGCCAGACATACACTACCCCTGGGAGGCCAGACATACACTACCCCCCTGGGAGGCCAGACATACACTACCCCCCTGGGAGGCCAGACATACACTACCCCCCTGGGAGGCCAGACATACACTACCCCTGGGAGGCCAGGCATACACTCCTCCCTGGGAGGCCAGGCATACACTCCCCCTGGGAGGCCAGGCATACACTCCTCCCTGGGAGGCCAGGCATACATTCCCCCCCTGGGAGGCCAGACATACACTACCCCTGGGAGGCCAGGCATACACTCCCCCTGGGAGGCCAGGCATACACTCCTCCCTGGGAGGCCAGGCATACACTCCCCCCTGGGAGGCCAGACATACACTCCCCCCTGGGAGGCCAGACATACACTACCCCTGGGAGGCCAGGCATACACTCCCCCCTGGGAGGCCAGACATACACTACCCCTGGGAGGCCAGGCATACACTCCCCCTGGGAGGCCAGGCATACACTACCCCCTGGGAGGCCAGACATACACTACCCCTGGGAGGCCAGACATACACTCCCCCCTGGGAGGCCAGACATACACTACCCCTGGGAGGCCAGACATACACTCCCCCCTGGGAGGCCAGACATACACTACCCCCTGGGAGGCCAGACATACACTACCCCCCTGGGAGGCCAGACATACACTACCCCCTGGGAGGCCAGACATACACTACCCCCTGGGAGGCCAGACATACACTACCCCTGGGAGGCCAGACATACACTACCCCCCTGGGAGGCCAGACATACACTACCCCCTGGGAGGCCAGACATACACTACCCCTGGGAGGCCAGACATACACTACCCCTGGGAGGCCAGGCATACACTCCCCCCTGGGAGGCCAGGCATACACTACCCCTGGGAGGCCAGACATACACTACCCCTGGGAGGCCAGACATACACTACCCCTGGGAGGCCAGACATACACTACCCCCTGGGAGGCCAGACATACACTACCCCTGGGAGGCCAGACATACACTACCCCTGGGAGGCCAGACATACACTACCCCCTGGGAGGCCAGGCATACACTCCCCCCTGGGAGGCCAGACATACACTACCCCTGGGAGGCGCAACAAACAAGCCAGGTTGCATAACGAAGGACGTGCAATACCTAATCTTAAGTTGTCATGCAATCTGACATTCCCTGACGCCAATCCTGTACATAGTATAACTAGCTTTTAAAACGTGTATTTGAAGACGGGGGTTCAAGCTTTAAAAAGGATCTGATCCGTTTCACTAACGGTAAATCATAACGGTCCAGCAGAGACTTCGAATCGAAACTGACCAATCAAGGAGGAAATGATCGGAACGGACAAGAGTCCTCCCGATTTGAGATCAACCAATGGGAATCGTCGACGGGAAGCCGCGAGGGTTTGATTGGATGATATTTAACGGCCATTCCCTCGGGTGTAGACAGATGTGAAACAACATCTGTTCCTCTCTCAGGAGACCCTTGGCTGGCAGTATGAATATCGTCGAGCGTTCAAGGCTTCGGTGCTGAGTGTTGATAAAGTCCAACGTCAAGAAAGAAGAATAAGAACCAGTGAAGCACAGGATACTAGAGAATGAGAGGCATACATGGGTAGTAGAGAATGAGGGGCATACATGGGTAGTAGAGGATGAGGGGCATACATGGGTAGTAGAGGATGAGGGGCATACATGGGTAGTAGAGGATGAGGGGCATACATGGGTAGTAGAGGATGAGGGGCATGCATGGGTAGTAGAGAATGAGGGGCATACATGGGCACTAGAGAATGAGGGGCATACATGGGTACTAGAGAATGAGGGAATATCGATGGGTACTTCAGAACAATGGTCCACCTTATGGGGCTCGACAGAGCATCGATCCAGGGAGGGTTGACAGTACAATCATCCCAGGTCGCAGACGAGTACACCCATCCCAGAAGACCGGACAGTACAACCGTCCCAAGAGGTCAGATAACACAGTCCTCATTACAGGTCTTAGACAGGTAAGGGGGACTTTTAACCCACCCGAGAAAAACCCACTGGAACCAGGAGATGTCACCGCCTCCGGAAACCTCTCCACTAATCGATTAATTAGAACTTGAGAGGCGGGACCCCAGAGCCGTGAAACATCCCCACTGCAAATATAATTAGGCGAGTACACCGCTAGCCGCCTACCTGTAATCTTGGCCCAGGTGTTCAACCCAGAGACAAGCCGCAACCAAGCTGTCATGATCAATATTATGCACCGCAAGGACAACCTGTACGACCGCCCGTCTCCATGGACAGGGCTCTATGAGTGCTTCGCCAGCTTAATCTTATCGTGGCGGGCATCAAAGCGGCTGCCGCGGGGCGCTGGACAGACAGACAGACAACCGCTGCTACTTGCTCTGGTGTCTGGGCTCATATAGATACCAGACGCTGTTGTTTCAGACTTAGCAACTCAGGACAAAAAGTTCCAAAGCAGCACGGGCTATTGTGAGCCCGTAGTGGATTTACCCGCAGAGGAGCGGCGCTGTAACTGGGTACCAGGCGCGAACTGGCGTTACTATCTAGTGTTTAGTTTGTGTACCTCGTGGAGCACTAACGAGGAGCTGGAGGAAGCGCTTACGGGCTCACCATAGCCCGTACTACTTGGAACTTTTTGTTCCAGGGTAACGAATCTTTAACAAGAACAACAACATGGAGGAAGCGAAGGGAAGGGATAAATGGGTAATTAGAAGAGACCGAGGAGAGTGAGAAGAATAGGGAGGAAGGAGACTGCAGTAAGAGGGAGATCTTGTAGCAAGATAAGGAGAGTGATGTTTACTAAAAAGAGCTGAAAGAGACAGACAAGTACTTGAGAGTTTGATGCATTGACACGCTGTGAAGGCGAGCCAGGAAGCCCGTAAGATTACACATAAATGAACTTTCCAAGCTGTCTTACACACACACAATTTGCAACCCGCATATACGCATGTAAACACGCATGTACGGAAGCACGCACAGGGATCGTGCGCCCCCCCCCCCGTGAGAATCCACCATACATGTCTCGCCCCCAAATTCTCTTCTTCATGCTCAAACATCAGGGGTGAAGACCTGTGGTTTGCAACATACGTGTTGCAAATCACAGGTCATATGATGTTGCAGACGTCAGAGATGACACCTGTCAATCAGGTGGCCTAGGTGAACACGGGGTGCGTGTTGGCCAAACAGAAATGTATTTACAGGAATACAATTATATACACAAAAATAAAACCCGTAGAGTTTTATTTTTGACAAAAAAGTAACCGATTTAATACTATAATTCTCCCCTATCCCAAACTATGATACTTTCTCCCTTCCAAATAGTAACGTTTCCATTCCTCCCAAATTACAATAAAATATTTACACCAGAATCCGAACAGATCTAACATTCAGTTTGTCTCATTCGAACGAACGTTTTCAGTACCTCTTTTGAGGAGTGAATCTGTATGTTCGAACATGATGTTTACATGCGCAATAGGACATTGCCAGGACACTGCGCACACACGTTCGGAAGATGTTGCGACATTAATACCCCTCTCCCTCCACGACAGATCCACGATGATGTAAAGCAAATTAATCATCCAAATGCTCTTTCAAGAATGCGGTTCGCCAGGTTGTTAGGTCTGGCAGGAGCACAGCGTGATGTCACAGCACCGGGGTAATTGATGATCGGGGGGGGGGGGAGGGGCCGGGGGGGGAAAGGATTCATAAATCTGTTGTGGTGGGAGCAGGTGATAGCAGAAAGGATTATGGGTATATGTAGAAATGTTGAATGTTTGGATATGTTGGGTTGTTGCGTGAGGTCTGTTGCACGCCACGCTCACTCACCAGCGTGAGGTCTGCTGCCCGCCACACTCACCCACTTGCGTGAGGTCTGCTGCCAGCCACACTCACCCACCTGGGTGAGGTCTGCTGCCCGCTACACTCACCCACTTGCGTGAGGTCTGCTGCCCGCTGCACTCACCCACTAGCGTGAGGTCTGTGGTCTAGAAAACCAAACCAATCAGACAATATTGTGTTCGGAAGAACTTCCGGGGATTAGACAATATGTTGGAGGCACTTCCGGAACATTAAGACCGCCTCACTTCATTCCTTGAAGCTAATATTAATAAAAACCGAATCAATGGATTGTTTCTAGCGTAGGCGACACGTGTATCTGAAGGCGTTTTGGGTGGATATAAATAACTACGTCTCTTATGGGACACTAAAATTTCGACAGCTTCCTTTTTTTTATGTTCTTAAGTGACCAGGTACTTCTAGTTAAGGATTATCTCTGCTCTCAGAAGGTTCTACAAAAACCTAACAATTTTTAACATAAGAAAACTTGATATAAACATTGTAGTCTGAGATAAGAGCTCAATAAGATTAACAGAGATTAGGAATGATGAACACAATGTGTGTGTGTGTGTGTGTGTGTGTGTGTGTGTGTGTGTGTGTGTGTGTGTGTGTGTGTGTGTGTGCATTTACTGAGATAAAAGAGAGTAATCCCGTTATTAAGAAGCGACAGACGCTAGATAACGCAAGTAAACAAAATAACTGACAAAGCTTGTTAAAAGCCAGAGTACATTTTTCCCCCCTCTTATCAGTTGATTGAGAATTCTTGTCGAAATTTCATTTTAACTGAAGCCCGCGTCACTCTCATGTTGTTACCCTTAAAACCCACCCAGATAAGTCAAGTGATAAAACGCTGGCAATGCACTCTGCTCGAGGGGAAGTTAAAGGTCGACGCCAAACAAAAACACAACAACAGCAAAGTAGCATTAACTATGCTGAAGATTATCACAGTCTGATGGGTGCCATCTCCGCGACACATAGCTGATTACGGCTAATGGCTATTAACTTTGCATTCACATTTGCTTTATATTTGCGTTGTTATTATAGATTCAGCTACTCGGAACAAGTTCCAAGTAGCACGTGCTATGGTGAGCCCGTAGTGGACTTTATCTGGCACAGGAGCGGTGCTGTGCTATATTACGGCTCAAGACTAACTTTAGCTTTATATTGCGGCCCTTATCCTATAACCCCTTCCCAATGATATATATATAATGCTCGGCGCTTTCTCCTAATAATTACCCTACCTTATCTTGGTCTTCTGAATGATTCGTCAACATAAAGTTCGGTTGACCTCTGGTAGCAATTGTCGGAAGACAAGAATTCTGCACATTCTTGACAGGTAAAACAAAAATCCTAACGCATTACTCCAAGTGATTCTCTCATTAACATATGTTGCTAATGTGGTTAATCTATGTTCTAGTTAATGCACTTATTCTCTGGAGAGAGTGCTAAGCCACTATAACTAACAAGTACATTCTTGGGCTGGTGCATAGGTTAGAGTGGCAAAAGCTGTACACAAGCGATTAATTTTCCTCTGACGTTTAACTGTGTTTTTTTTTATTTCGAGGTAGACCTGTTAAATTTATGTTCGCTACAGGTATAAGAAGTCTGGCGAAGGACCGCCAGGCAGCACACGGAAAAGGAAGGAGAGAGAGAGAGAGAGAGGAGAGAGAGAGAGAGAGAGAAGAGAGAGAGAGAGAGAGAGAGAGAGAGATGAGAGAGAGAGAGAGAGAGAGAGAGAGAGAGCCAGTATCGTCCTCACAGTCGCTAATCTGGCCTCGTCTGTGTACTGGTAAGTGGGCACCCTCGTATTAATTGCAGGCGATGAGTCACAAAACGTGGCTGAAGTATGTTGACCAGACCACACACTAGAAAGTGAATGGATGACGACGTTTCGGTCCGTCCTGGACCATTTTCAAGTCAATTCCGACTTGAAAACTTGAAAAGACTTGAAAAGGACGGACCGAAACGTCGTCGTCCCTTCACTTTCTAGTGTGTGGTCTGGTCAACATACTCGTATTAATTGTTTACAAATTTGTTAGAACGAAGATGAGGTGAACAAAATGATAGCCGCAACTGATGGAAACAAAGCTAAATGAAGATTTGTGAGTCAAAAGGTAAATGATGCAGTGACAAATGAGTGAATGAGTCGAGGGTGAAGAGAGATGAGTAACTGAATGTTACTCAGTTGCACTTACTGAGTAAGTGCACCCTTACTGTGCAGTAAGACTGCACCAAGCCAGGTGATAATGCGCTGAAAGGAAAGAAATTACTGACTCCCAACGACCTGAAAGCACCAGTATAAAAAGCTATGGTTTGTTTAGATCTGAAACCTATGTATATGGGCAGCACAAAACGTCCACCAGACTGTGCGACACAGTGGTTGCCAGGATCAGGTTGGGTTACCGTTACCTGTGGCAGGTGGCTACAGGTGACGGGTCTCCCAATCCCGAACACTCCAGGTGCAAACTCTGTGAGCAGGAACTGCGGCATGATCTCCCACACTACATCACCGAATGCCCAATTATTAGACCTTTCAAACCAGTTGGTACGAGGTACCTGGAGTGTTGCAATTACTTTATTCACTCTCTTGTTCTTGAAGATATCCTCATATTGCACCCAAATTTGACAGTGCAAGCTACTGAATATATGGCCCTGTATGACTAACCATCCTGCGAGATGGGGACTTTTAGTATCACTGCTGCCTTATTCACTCTTGTGTTGATGATATCCTCATAATGCACTCGGAGTCTGCCAGTGCAAACTACTGATCACATGCCTCTGTATGACTAACCATCCTGTGTGATGGGGATTTTTTAGCATCACGTAGTTAGCTTTGTGACACACTGTACTCCCCTTCATATAGTCCAGGGCAGCTGCACAAATGCACATGTACCTAAATGTGTTAATAGCAAAAAAAGTGGATTAGAACGTGGGTACCCGCCAGGCCTGCAGGGTGCCGTGGCGTTCGAGTGCCTAAGAATAGATCGTTGTGGTAGAACTCTCCTTCATATGTAAAGCAAAGGCTGGTGACCCCAAGCCAACCAGCCCTCATGCTGTACTGTATCACCGAAACCTTCGATAGATCACAAGAATTGCATTCTTGGCTTCAGTCAACCCCTCATCCCCTGAAGCTACAAAAGGGGCCGCAAGAAGCCTGCAGGGGTTGTAATAAAAATGGCACTAAACGATTCAATAAAATGCCCAACTCTGTGTGCCAGGAGCCACCAGCCCGGCTGGTCTGGTGACAACCTGTTCTTGGCTGCTGGGGGGACCTGAACTGCTGCTCCTTAACGACAAACAACATACTTGCAGGGGGTGCCTTGAGACACTTGCCAGGGGTGTAAACACCCACCCTTCCTTCTCCGTGTATATACACTAAGAGTTTACTTTAATGTAAACTATCAGTGCTTTGGCAAAGGTCCCCCTCCCCCTTGTCCTCATTTATCTTGATGATTTTCCAAGCTGTTCACATGTCTAATCCACACTTTTATAAGAGCCACGGAAACTGCAGAAGGCCTACGGGCCTAAACGAACATAGGCACCTAGGTTTTGGCAACAACCCAGTTACTGACAACGACCTCTGCCTCTAACAACGTAATTACCTGACGTTTTAGCGACGCTGCCCTCTTCG
Source organism: Procambarus virginalis (assembly GCA_020271785.1). Classification (NCBI taxonomy): domain Eukaryota; kingdom Metazoa; phylum Arthropoda; class Malacostraca; order Decapoda; family Cambaridae; genus Procambarus; species Procambarus virginalis. The sequence goes on along the minus strand of WNGS01167840.1, from coordinate 3,634,594 downwards.
TTATCAGTTACAACCACCTCGGTCTCTATCTTATCAACTGGGATAAGGCAACTTTACTCTCGTAGGTTTTGAGAACGTGTGTGTGTGTGTGTGTGTGTGTGTGTGTGTGTGTGTGTGTGTGTGTGTGTGTGTGTGTGTGTTTTGTCATCCTTAACTGCACTACTCTCATGTGCCTCACAATGGGCGCCTCACGCTAGGTGGGCCTCACAATTGGTGCCTCGCAGCAGGTGGGTCTCACTACTCTCATGTGTCTCACAATGGGCGCCTCACGCTAGGTGGGACTCACAATTGGTGCCTCGCAGCAGGTGGGTCTCACAATGGGCGCCTCACGCCAGGTGGGACTTACAAGAGATGCCTTCTAACATCTCCCACCTAACAGGTGCATCCAACAGGTGCCTCCAAACAACAGGAGCATCCAACAGGTGCCTCCAAACAACAGGAGCATCCAACAGGTGCCTCCAAACAACAGGTGCATCCAACAGGTGCCTCCAAACAACAGGAGCATCCAACAGGTGCCTCCAAACAACAGGTGCATCCAACAGGTGCCTCCAAACAACAGGAGCATCCAACAGGTGCCTCCAAACAACAGGAGCATCCAACAGGTGCCTCCAAACAATAGGAGCATCCAACAGGTGCCTCCAAACAACAGGAGCATCCAACAGGTGCCTCCAAACAATAGGAGCATCCAACAGGTGCCTCCAAACAATAGGAGCATCCAACAGGTGCTTCCTAATCCACGTTTCACAGTTACCATATTAAAAACAAATCACAGAGCCTGGGACAAAATGGAATTCCATTGGACCTAGTCAATGGAATACAAACAACCTAGATAGCTAAATTAAGAAGGAAGGAAGGGGGGGGGAAGGGAAGTTGTGTCCCAAATGATAAGTCCAAACATACAAATTACTACGCAGATACAAACATGCATTACTTGAACACAACTTTTCGACTGTATTAAGTTGCTCCAAGATTATATCTACCGTGTTCAGAGATCTCTGTAGAGTTCAAATATTGAAAGTATGACAAGGACTCCGCCCCCTTTCTTCCCGCCTTCTCTTGAGAAGGGCTAAATGCTTAGTTATGTCTTACATGCGATTTGAGTTAAGTAATTCAACTCCTGGAAGCAGCTGCCTTCATTCGGAATGCTCCAAGCCAACAGAAAGTTGAGAATTACATGTTGAGGTGAGGCGGTATTTACACAACCTCCCGGCAGTTCTTACGCCCATATGTACAGGGAATCGATCTTGACTAAAACCTTATTAACAACATTCAACAAATATCTTTCGTATGCGGTATGTTTTTTTTTTTGGTTGATTGCCTAGTCTGTGAGGCTATTTGTCTTTTGTAGCCTGCAAGCCATCACAGTTAGGCTGATCTAGGCCACCCTTTAAGACACCCTTCTTCATGACCAGCATTCTGTATGGTAAAGTTTTTTTTTAGAGGGATTTCGATTCGTAGTCTTCTCAGAAAAAAGAATGTCTCTGAATTAAAAGAAAACTGTGAGGGTGTGTGAATACATTAAGCTCCTGATTGTATCAGTTTAAATACTGTCTCTTTGACCCATTCTCGGTCGCTTTTGTTGGTAGCGTCTTCTCAACCTTATCTTTGATCATCTTGAGCAATCGTGCATGAAAACTGTCTCTTGAAAACCTCTTTCTGTGTTATGTTCCAGATTGTTCCAGAGACTCATGACCGTATGTTATACATTTTTTAATTCTCAAACTGTTTTTTAGTTGTAAATAAACAACCCAACCCAGTGAATATTTGTAAATAAATAACCCCCCAAAAAATAAGTTGTAAATAAATAACCCAACCCAAACCTCTTTGCATTCATTTTACATGTGCGGGTTGTTTCACCCACGGCTTTGTGAGCGAGCGACGTCATCACAAGGTAGAAGTATCACCTAGGTAGAAAAGTACCTAGGTAGAAGAAAAATCTAGACTGAAGATGAACCCAGGTAGAGGAACATCAGCACTTAAGGGTTCAGTTCCTGAGTCCACTATGTCCCGTCTGTCAGCTTTATCCACTTTTCCACAGAATGGGTGCAGAGTGTAAAATAAATAAACCAAATCAATCACTGGAAATGATTGTGATCCACCCGATCATACCTGCCACGAGAGCTGCGAGATCCATATCACTGTCACAATCTTCAAACTATTTAAGAATGCCAAGGACGCCAGATAACACGCGTCAACACACACGCACAAACTGTTCTCCCTTCAGCCTGTGACGACCACACTGAAGCCTCGACAAAGCTCTAATTAATAAGAGAACTGATGCCACACTCCTTCCTAATTCAGTCATTATTCGTGGAGTAAGATTCAATCTGAAGTTCATATTCCTAACTCCTTTATTAGAATAAGAGTTCTTCTAATCCTAAGGAATTAGAATTCTTCTAATGCCTTACCAATGGTTCCAGCCGCTCGTCAGTGTGTGAGAGCAATCTTACCTTTGATCATAGCAACAACCACGAACACCACACCAACACCCGTAGAGGTAAGTGAGGGTAACTATCACGATAAGCCATTAAACCATCATTACCACATATAGAAATTTGAATGGAATATGAGGACGGAACGCAGGAGCGGTGCCCACTCACTTGGATCATCGGGGATCGAACGCCGGCCCTGTAAGACTCAAGGCCGCTGCTGTACCTATACCAGTGTATGGGAAATCGAGGAGGAGGAGGAGAAAGAAGCAGGTGTCCCTTTTAACCGGCCTTCTCTCTCGCGGATTTCAGGAGCGGGCTTCAGTCATGTGAGCTGCCCTGAAACCAGACACTTGCCTGAAACAAGAAAAATAATCACCGCTCTCACCACCGTCTCTTTTGATTACGAGTGATACGCGTGCGTGAGTGTGATGGTGACACTATCTTGGAGTGTGATGGTGACACCTTCTTGGAGTGTGATGGTGACACCTTCTTGGAGTGTGATGGTGACACCTTCTTGGAGTGTGACGGTGACACCATTTTGGAGTGTGATGGTGACACCATCTTGGAGTGTGATGGTGACACCATCTTGGAGTGTGATGGTGACACCATCTTGGAGTGTGACGGTGACACCATTTTGGAGTGTGATGGTGACACCATCTTGGAGTGTGATGGTGACACTACCTTGGAGTGTGATGGTGAAATAGAGTAACGTCAGCTATGCTCTACACTGAAAAAAGTCAGAACGTCCCTCTGGAACTTGAATAAGGAGTCTTTTAGATCACTGTCAACCGCCTAAGCGAGGCCGGACTTAGAGTAAAAACGCGTGACGAACTTTATAAAAGGTGAAGAAGTTTACAACGAGAAAACTTCCCAGAGTTGTGAGGGACGAGGTCCGAAGAGAGACTGAAGGAACTAAACCTGACGACGTTAGAAAGGAGGAGGGAGAGAGGGGGGACATGATGCAAACGTATAAAATACTTAGAGGGATTGACAAGGTGGAACCAGAGGAAATGTTTACAATGAATATTAACAGAACAAAGAGGCACGGATGAAAGCTTGAGACTCGAATACGTCATAGAGACGTTAAAGAAAGTTTTCTTTTAGCGTGAGGGTAGCGAGTAAGTGGAATGACCGAAAGGAGCAGATAGTAGAGGCTAACTCCATTTATAACTTTAAAAACAGGTATGATAGAGAAAAAATAGGCCAGGAGTCATTGCATTAGACAACCAAAGTCTATAAAATCGGGCTCCAAGAACTAGAGTTCGATCCTGCAGGCACAACAGGTGAGTACAAACATACACACAGGAAGGAGCGAGGGAACAAGGAAGAAGGGAGGAAGAGGAGGAGGAGGAGGAACGAAGGAATAAGGGAGAAGGGAGGACACATCTCTTGACTGTTTACAAGCAAGCATCCACACGATCCCGCCCAACGCCTCGCCGCCCACTCTACCCTCTCACTCAACCACAAAAAAAAACAAAATAAGACACACTGTTTTGCCTAACCAGAAACGTACTAACCCTAGCAACCCACCTAACCCATCAAGGCCGAGACGTAGACAAAAACCGTCAATACCACCAGGGGGGGGGGGCATTAAAATTTTGACTAATGCGTTGCTATTTTGTTTTTCCTAGCGGACCGGTCGATTCCGTAAAGAAGGGCGACGTACCAGGTGACCGGACAGGCTGCTGCACAGGTAAGCCTCTCCCTCCCCCCCTCACCAGCCCGCAGGTGGCCGGCCTTGTGCTTCCTGACCTTACCAGGAAACACTGTACAAAGCCACTTCAGGGCGGAGGGACAGGAAATGACTCTTCAAATTAAATGTTAATAATGGGATGAACCACGTGGTTGGGCTGTGGACCACGTGGTTGGGCTGTGAACCACGTGGTTGGGCTGTGGACCACGTGGTTGGGCTGTGGGCCACGTGGTTGGGCTGTGGACCAAGTGGTTGGGCTATGGACCACGTGGTTGGGCTGTGGACCACGTGGTTGGGTTGTGGACCACGTGGTTGGGTTGTGGACCACGTGGTTGGGCTGTGGACCACGTGGTTGGACTGTGGACCACGTGGTTGTGCTGTGGACTACGTGGTTGGGTTTTTGACCACGTGGTTGGGTTGTGGACCACGTGGTTGGGTTGTGGACCACGTGGTTGGGTTGTGAACCACGTGGTTGGGCTGTGGACCACGTGGTTGGGCTGTGGGCGACGTGGTTGGGCTGTGGACCACGTGGTTGGGCTGTGGACCACGTGGTTGGGCTGTGGACCACGTGGTTGGGCTGTGGACCACGTGGTTGGGCTGTGGACCACGTGGTTGGGCTGTGGACCACGTGGTTGGACTGTGGACCACGTGGTTGTGCTGTGGACTACGTGGTTGGGTTGTTGACCACGTGGTTGGGTTGTGGACCACGTGGTTGGGTTGTGGACCACGTGGTTGGACTGTGGACCACGTGGTTGTGCTGTGGACCACGTGGTTGGTCCGTGTAGTGGGGTTCAATGCTAATTATGATGTGCATGCTAAACTCACCCGTATGATTCACGATGTATAGTTTCAAGCATACATAAACACACACCGTGTGCAGTGTGGCTCACTGTAAATATACACCGAGTGTATAATGACTCACAGTAAGTAAACACGAGTGTATAACGACTCAAAGTATAAACAATATAAGAATCAGAAACATTAGTCGTGTTTATCAGATCAATACAATGAGTACCTGAGGTTACCTTGAGGTGCTTCCGGGGCTTAGCGTCCCCGCGGCCCGGTCATCGACCAGGCCTCCTGGTTGCTGGACTGATCAACCAGGCTGTTGGACGCGGCTGCTCGCATCCTGACGTATGAGTCACAGCCTGGTTGATCAGGTATCCTTTGGAGGTGCTTATCCAGTTCTCTCATGATGGTTGGACTAGGTGAACAGCTGTCTGAATTAATTATATATTTTTTGGGCATAGAGTGACATTATTTTACAGTTTACAAAGGTAACATATAGTGTGAAACCAGAGTGAGGTTTACCATCAGAGCCGAGGCACATATTGGAAAAATTTTATATTCACAAAAATTAGGTAGATGATATGAGACATTTGAAGGAGAACTAATATAAACTAATCATACCCTGACGGTAAAGATAATTTGCATACCTTCAGCATTTGGTATCAATAGATTCTGGAGCTATATCGATCAAATACACACACACACCATCACACACCCACACACACACACACACACACACACACACACACACACACACACACACACCCACACACACACACACACACACCACACACACACAAACCGAATCACACCGATATCACACCGAACCTGTCCCCAAGAACCCCACATCAAAAGGATATAATCAGCGGCATATGTTAGATTGGCCAACATAA
>WNGS01167840.1:3598194-3615226 GCA_020271785.1 Procambarus virginalis | reverse complement strand
GAACTGCCTTTAGAAACTTGTGTAAGGAATCGTTCAGGACCCTGTATACCATTTATGTCAGCCCAATCCTGGAATATGCAGCTGCTGCCTAGAGTCCATAGTTAAACTAGTTAACTAGCTGCCTAGAGTCCATCTAGTTAAACACAAGACAAAGTTTGAGAAGATTCAGCGGTATGCCACCAAACTTGTCCCGGAACTGAGAAGTATGAGCTACGAGGAAAGGCTGAAGGAGCCGAACCTCACGTCCCTGGAAAACAGAAGAGTAAGGAGAGACATGATAACCACCTACAAAATTCTCAGGGGAATTGACAGGGTGGACAAAGACAAACTCTTCAGCACGGGTGGAACACGAACAATGGGACACAGGTGGAAACTTAGTACCCAAATGAGCCACAGAGACATCAGAAAGAATTTTTCAGTGTCAGAGTAGTTAGTTAATGGAATGCACTAGGAAGTGATGTGGTGGAGGCTGACTCCATACACAGTTTCAAGTATAGCTATGATAGTGCCCAGTAGGCTCAGGAATCTGTACACCAGTTGATTGACAGTTGAGAGGCGGGACCAAAGAGCCAAAGCTCAACCCCCGCAAGCACAAATAGGTGAGTACAAATAGGTGAGTACACACACACACACACACACACACACACATGTTATGTGTCAGACTAATGACACACACTTGGACAGACTTTTGTGTCAGACATGTGCCACCTGTGTCACCATTGGGGGCCGGCCGGCCGCCCGAGCGGACAACACGCTGGACTTGTGATCCTGTGGTCCCGGGTTCGATCCCGGGTGCCGGAGAGAACATTAGGCAAAGTTTCTTTCACCCTATGCCCCTGTTACCTAACAGTAATAGGTACCTGGGAGTTAGTCAGCTGTCACGGGCTGCTTCCTGGGGGTGTGTGTGTGTGGAAAAATATCGTAGTAGTAGTTAGAAACAGTTGATTGACAGAGTTGAGAGGCGGGCCGAAAGAGCAAAACTCAACCCTCGCAAACACAACTAGGTGAATACACACACAAACACACACACACACACACACACACACACACACACACTCTTACGGGTGACACTGGCGGCGTCACCTACCACATGGACGACGTCGGGCGGAATTCAAAGTCCAAGTCCCAGTTTCTCGCAAATTTGGGCTTCGACACACCCAGGGTGGCTGGAGTGCCATGCAATATGAGTAAACAGAACGACGGGAGCGATAACGGTGGTGGGGGTGGCAGGCCCGCCACCCCGCACCTAGACACTTCACCCCTGGCTGCCCAATTCAAACTAAACTCTCTTGGCGGCTAGAGAGGCTCACATGCCCATATTTCTCCCCCTACCTTGTCTTGACCAATCAGCAGGAAGCCCGCACTGGTCCTGATGCCGCTTCCAATGACAGCTTTTCGCGCCAAAACTCGGCATAGGAGTAGGGGTGCTTAGACCAATCACACGGGCCCCTCGCCTGTGGCGTGGCGTGACGTCACAAGGAGGGTGAGGCCTAACACAACGTCTCAATGTCTCCCTTGGTGGGGGGGAGGCAGCGTTCGCCCCACTGTCCCCCCTCCACCTCTAACGGTTTTGTTATACTACCCTCTCTGTTTCACAGAACAGGCAAATTTGCTGTAATTCTCTCTACAGAGCAATCACAGACCTCTCATTAGTTTTAACTGCCAGCATTTAACATAAGCTTTCATATGACACCCAACAAGTATATGTAAATTTGAAAGCTTCAGTTTCTAGAGTCCCTAGAGCGACTAGCCTATTCTAGAAACTAGGAAAACTAGCTGAGGAGATTCTACATCTCCTCACACTAGGTAAGTACACACACACACACCAGGCCAGTTTGTTTTACGGCCTTCGGGCCTCCACGGCTCGAGCGGCCCGATCTCTCCATTATCCACTCCGTAAAAAACTGCAACTGTTTTGCCTAACCAGAAACGTACGCCCCCAAGCAACCCACCTAACCTATCGAGGCCGACGCCTAGCGAACGTCAACATTACGGTGGTAAAAGCTTGCCTAACACGTTTTACTTTTTATTTTATTTTTTACGTGTTTTAATGAGAGAGAGATTATGTGTACTTTGCCTAGTAGTAGCTAATTGGGCTTTCGAGGGTTGAGCTGCAGCTCTTTGGTCCCGCCTCGCAACTGGTGTACAGGTTCCTGAGCCTACTGGGCTCTTATCATATCTACATTTAAAACTGTGTATGGAGTCAGTCTCCACCACATCACTGCCTAATGCATTCCACCTGTTAACTACTCTGGTACTGAAAAAATTCTTTCTAACGTCTCTGTGGCTCATCTGGGTTCTAAGTTTCCACCTGTATCCCTTGTTCGTGTCCCACCCGTGCTGAAGAGTTTGTCTTTGTCCACCCTGTCATTGGGCGCCTGACAGCTGGGTGGACAGCGCTTCGGATTCGTAGTCCTGAGGTTCCGGGTTCGATCCCGTTGGAGGCGCAGACAAATAGGGAAAATGTTTCTTTCACCCTGATGCCCCTGTTACTTAGCGGCAAATAGGTACCTGGGATTTAGACAGCTGCTACGGGCTGCTTCCTAGGCATGTGTAACAAAAAGGAGTCCTGGTCGAGGACCGGGCCGCGGGGACGCTAAGCCCCGAAATCATCTCAAGATAACCTCAAGATAACCCTGTCAATTACCCTGAGAATTGTGTACGTGGTTATTATGTCTCTCCTTACTCTTCTGTTTTCCAGGGACGTGAGGTTTAGTTCCTTCAGCCTTTCCTCGCAGCTCATACCTCTTAGTTCCGGGATAAGTCTGGTGGCATACCGCTGAATCTTCTCTAACTTTGTCTTGTGTTTAACTAGATAAGGACTCCAGGCTGGAGCTGCATATTCCAGGATTGGTCTGACATAAGTGGTAAACAGGGTCCCGAATGAATCCTTACACAAGTTTCTAAAGGCAGTTCTTATGTTGTCCAACCTAGCATATGCTGCTGATGATGATATCCTTTTGATGTGGGTCTCTGGGGGACAAGTTCAGTGTGATATCAACCCCGAGATCTTTCTATTTGACTCTTGCAGGATTTCATCTCCCAGATGGTACCTTGTGTTCAGCCTTCTGCTCCCTTCGCCTAATTACATTACTTTACACTTAGAGAGAGTTCCTGAGTTGAACTTTAGTAGCCATTTTCTAGACCATTCCTCCAGCCTGTCCAGGTCGTCCTGTAGTCTCTGTCTATCTTCATCTGTCTTGATTCTTCTCATAATTTTTGCATCATCAGCAAACATTGAGAGGAATGAGTCTATACCCTCTGGAAGATCGCTTACATATATTAGAAACAGGATGGGTCCAAGTACAGAGCCCTGTGGGACTCTGCTGGTGACATCTCGCCACTCTGATGTCGCCCCCCCTCACAGCTACTCGCTGTTTCCTGTTGCTTAGATACTCCCTTATCCACTGGAGCACCTTACCTTTTACTCTTGCCTGTTGCTCCAACATTTGTAACAGCCTTTTATGGGGTACTGTGTCAAAGGCTTTCTGATAGTCTAAGAAAATGCAGTCTGCCCACCCTTCTCTTTCCTGCCTAATTTTTGTTGCTCGGTCATAGAATTCTATTAAACCTGTGAGGCACGATTTACCATCTGTGAACCCATGTTGGTGGTGTGGCACAAAACTATTTCCCTATTTAACTATTTATATATGTGTGTGTGCGTGTGCGTGTGTGCGTGTGCGTGTGCGTGTGCGTGTGCGTGTGCGTGTGTGTGTGTGTGTGTGTGTGTGTGAGAGAGAGTGGGGGAGGGGGGGGGGACCAGTAGAGGGGGCAGCGGGCGTGCAGCTTAATCTAATCGTTGATAAAAAAAATATGATAAAGGAATTCATTGGATTCAAAGATTTTGTAAAGGAATGCTGGCCTTATCTCTCCAGGAAACAATACCCCATTAAGACATCTCCTCCCTACACTGTCCTTGTCAACACACTGTTCTTGTCAACACTGTCCTTGTCAACACACTGTCCTTGTCAACACACTGTCCATGTCAACACACTGTCCTTGTCAACACACTGTCCTTGTCAACACACTGTCCTTGTCAACACACTGTCCTTGTCAACACACTGTCCTTGTCAACACTGTCCTTGTCAACACTGTCCTTGTCAACACACTGTCCTTGTCAACACACTGTCCTTGTCAACACACTGTCCTTGTCAACACACTGTCCATGTCAACACACTGTCCTTGTCAACACACTGTCCTTGTCAACACACTGTCCTTGTCAACACACTGTCCTTGTCAACACACTGTCCTTGTCAACACACTGTCCTTGTCAACACACTGTCCTTGTCAACACTGTCCTTGTCAACACACTGTCCTTGTCAACACACTGTCTTTGTCAACACACTGTCCTTGTCAACACACTGTCCTTGTCAACACTGTCCTTGTCAACACACTGTCCTTATCAACACTGTCCTTGTCAACACTGTCCTTGTCAACACACTGTCCTTATCAACACTGTCCTTGTCAACACCCTGTCCTTGTCAACACAGTCCGTCTAGGAGTCAAGAGGCCACAGAATATAAAGAGCGAAGGTTTACTCCAGTCTGGTTCCATCAGCGAGCAACTGCATAACGAACAGATGACTGACATAATTAAAGACAGTGCTACATAATTAGGAATCGATCCACAGTTTGACAGGTCATTCATCAGGCGCCGTAACAAGGAGGTCATTTAGACCTTAAAAACTTAACTCTTCAGTAACAGGAGTCAGACCGGAGAGGATAAGGCTCGATGACCTATTAGAACTACAGAGTCTTCGCAACTCCTTCGCCCTGAAAAGGCTTTCAGTGGTTTGACAGTTACGAAACCAATACGAAAAAAATGGTTAGAATGTATGTATATAAACAAATTAGAATTTGATCTAAAAAAAATATGCGTAGCTTAAGAAAATGAGATATACTTAAAGAAAGAATTTAGAGAAAATTATGTGATTATTAATAAATCCAATTAATATATTTAATTTTTTAACTGTCAATTAAAGTTAACTTCAATATCTGTACCTTTCCAATTAATTTTTTTACGCTTAAGTTCGTTCGTGAATAATAGTAAAATCATATTCAGTCAGCCCGTTCTCCTAAGGTTTCCCAACGTCAAGAAACCGGTCAAATTGCCGTGTCCTCTCCTAACCCACCAGAGGACCCAAAACAGAAAACGGGACAATAAGTTACTTTCGCCAGCCGCTTCCATTTTCTAGTACGACAATTGTTGGCCTTATGTAACGCATACGAGCGAAAAGCGACGTTCTTTGTAAGAGTTCAGTAACAGCTGACGAAAGAAGTTTCAAAGAAGCTGGTGGATGTGCTGGCAATAGAGGCTTCAAAGAAGCTGGTGAAGTTTCTGGCGATAGAGGCTTCAAAGCAGCTGGTGAAGGAGCTGGCGATAGAGGCTTCAAAGCAGCTGGTGAAGGAGCTGGCGATAGAGGCTTCAAAGCAGCTGGTGATAGAGGCTTCAAAGAAGCTGGTGAAGGAGCTGGCGATAGAGGCTTCAAAGCAGCTGGTGATAGAGGCTTCAAAGAAGCTGGTGAAGGAGCTGGCGATAGAGGCTTCAAAGCAGCTGGTGATAGAGGCTTCAAAGAAGCTGGTGAAGGAGCTGGCGATAGAGGCTTGAAAGGAGCTGGCGATAGAGGCTTCAAAGAAGCTGGTGAAGGAGCTGCTTCGCAAACGTCCAAGTCTGGAGGTCAGGGGGAAGGCGACGCACTAACGAACAAAGTCAACAAACAGTCTCTACCTCGGGCCGGCCGCGGTAGTCACAAGACCCCTGGACAATAGAACGATGTTGGGGACTGGGTAAGGGCGCGCTTTGTGATCTTTCTTGTTTTTTTTTCAAGACCACGGTCTTTGTGGCCCAGGACCACGGTCTTTGTGGCCCAGGACCGTGGTCTTTGTGGCCCAGGACCACGGTCTTTGTGGACCAGGACCATGGTCTTTGTGGCCCAGGACCGTGGTCTTTGTGGCCCAGGACCACGGTCTTTGTGGACCAGGACCATGGTCTTTGTGGCCCAGGACCATGGTCTTTGTGGATAGGACCACGCTCTTTGGCCAGATATTGTTCGACATGGTGACTTTGATGTCCTCACAGCTTCCATGGACAATCATTAGGCTCCCTGGCCTTGTATTCTACACATAACAAGCGGGAATACAAGCTTCCAATCTCGTTCCGAGTTCCAATCAGCGGGATATTCTTACAGCACGAACAACACACGGGCCAATACCGCCAGTAAACAGTCTACATGAAGCAGCAGAATTGTACAAAGAGCAGCTGGGGGGCTCATGCTTTAGGTTGCAACAACACAAGAAATTGCCTGCCTTAAGAACCATGCACGCCCCTCATGAAGGGGATTTTCATTTATCAGTACCCACATCTAGAATACGTACACGTCACGACTTACGGATCCTCTTAATTGCAGTGGCTATTCGCCTTTCTGCCCCAAAATAGTAAGTGTATTCACACAGAGTAGAAGTGTATTCTCCCTAGCAGCAAGAGAAGCTAGGCAGTGTGGCTTGCGTGGTTTGAACTGCAGAACCTCACAAGGTTGGCTTCTACGCACAATAAAGCCAGTGACAGGCAGGTGGGGTGAGATAACACATGTGTATTCATAAGAACATAAGAATCAGAATCAAGGTAACTGTAGAAGGCCTTCTGACCCATACGAAGCAGCTCCTATTTATATCTATCCAAACTCATTCATATATATATGTCTAACCTGCGCTTGAAATAATCAAGGGATCCTACTTCTATTCGCTGTAATACCTATCATTCATCCAGTGTTCGTTAAGGAAGTGGTGCCGCTAGTCATTTGATGGAATGAATTCCAATAGCAACATTTTGTTTACATAAGGAGAAAACCTATTGGCCTCTTGGGCAAAAGATTCAAAAGTCTTCCCGCCGAGATGGATGTTTGGCTAATCGACTCGACCAGAGACGCAAAGGTCTCTAGTTCCATGCTTCAGCGCCTCACTGTTGCGATCCAGAGAGGAAATGCCTGAGAATATCCTCAGTTCCCGCCCAGAATCTGAGGAGCTGGAGGAGATCCAAATACTCTAACCATTGTAATCCTCAAATCTGTTCCCAATTTCTTTCTTGTGTACATTTTTTATTTGAGAAAATATTATGGTAATGATGTGGGATTGAACTTGCGCATAAAATAAATATATGTGTAAGGCCAATGGTTAATGTGTAAGGGCGAAGGTAAAGAGGGAGGAACAGGTAAAATGTCTCGTACATATTAGTAAAGCAAGGTGTGCCGGATAGCCAATCTTCCAGCACTGATCATATCAGTTAAGAAAGTTCCGGTCACTTGAGAACATGAAGCTTGAACACTCTCCGTCGGCAAATTAGTGCACGACGCTTACTACCCGATGATTGTAGACCAAAAGACACAAGATAATCTGAAGTGTTTTAACAATTTGATTTACTGGTGGGTAATTAAATGGGTCATTAGTCCTCCTCATTAGTAATGCTAGTATAGGCTAGTAGACTACTTGAATCCCAAGTGGATTCAAGTGGTCCAGGTGGTCTAGATTCAAGTGATTACTGTATTCCTGTTGCTAGGAATACAGCAATTAAGGCTGGGGATACCTGGTGATCCTGGCTCGCACTTGCCTTAAATCTTGGTGACTTCTCGGGTAGATAAGGTCACCATCTCAGTGTTTTGAACCTGAACTTGTTAATTTATAAAAAAATACTAACATCTCCCACAACCAACATATATTTTCTTTAGCATCTATCTCCGCCAATCTCCCCCCCCCCCCCCCATCATCCACCAACAGCTCAACCATCTCATCCATCACCATCCTCTCCACCATTCACACTCACAAAAAAAAAAAAAGTTGGGAAAGTTTCCTGGTAATCCCAGGATAATCCTCGAAGTGCTCAACCACAGTTATGCCAAGCCAACGCGCGAAAATAATTAAAAAAAAAGGAACACCCAAGAAACGGATGTGTTCCCACACGTCAAGGAGGAACCAACAGGAACGAGAATCTTCAGCCCCGCGTGGTTATCTTCTCTGAGATGAGGTTATCTTGAGATGATTCGGGGCTTTAGTGTCCCCGCGGCCCGGTCCTCGATCAGGCGTGGGATCCAAAGTTGTCTTATTTGATTTGGTTTATTTTTATTACCTCCTTTTCTGCTGTTGTTAATTTCGTTGAATATTTCGAGGATTCATTGAATATCTCGTTTACTGAATTGTTACGATGGATANGAGAGAGAGAGAGAGAGAGAGAGAGAGAGAGAGAGAGAGAGAGAGAGACCACTGATATCCAACTGGTGTGTGTCGGGGGATCCTCTCTTATAGTGGGTGTTCGCAGACTGGTCGGTTGAACTCCAGTGTTCCGCTTCAACGGTCGTGGGTTCGAGGCCCGGCGATGCAAGTGAATAAATGTCATTTCCACCTTCGTTGCGGTTTACAATTAGAGTACATAAATGTTTAAGTACCGAAATAGAGTGAATTCCAAAATACTTAAGCGAGTACATAAATATTAAAGCGAGAGCCTAATATTATAGTGAGTTTAGCGTCTTTATTAACAGCGTCGTATTAAACAATAAACACAATGATACAAAGGGTAGAATTTTAAGGGTTAGTAAATACGTTTTCTTTCGTGCAATATTTAATGGATTAATCAACCTGTCCTTCAATTGCTACGTCGTATATGTTACGGAATCACCAATCTGCTTAAAATCGACGTGTTAGTAAAACCCTAATTGGGATCAGGCGAAACAGTTGCACTTGTCACGCAGAGGCAAACTGAGAGAGTAGGCTGGATAATAGACAACTGGAAATATATTGAATGATCAGGTACAGTTTATTCTGTAACCCAACGTTAGAGGAGGTCGAGCACCGTGCACACCTACAGGAAATACCGCAGGTGTGCCTGGCTATCTCTGTGGCCCTGGGCTTACTCTCTCTCTCTCTCCTCTCTCTCTCTCACCACCACACACACACACACACACACACACACACACACACACACACACACACACCACACACACTGTAAGGAAGCTTTTGCTAGAGATGGATGTGACAAAGGCTATAAGCCCGGATGGAATATCAACAGGGATACTAAAGGAAGGAGCAGAGGCACTGTGCCTGCCACTCTCCATAGTGTATAACAAATCACTGGCAACAGGGGAACTGGCAGAAATTTGGAAGACGGCTAATGTAGTCCCGATATACAAAAAGGGGTATAGACAGGAGGCACTGAACTACAGGCCAGTGTCCCTAACTTGCATATCATGCAAACTGATGTAGACGATTGTGCGAAAAAAAACTAGTAGAACATCTGGAGCGAATGAACTTTGTAACACAGCATCAACATGGGTTCAGGGATGGCAAGTCCTGCCTCACAGGATTAATTGAATTCTACGACCAGGCAACAAAAATCAGGCAAGAGAGGAGTGGGCAGACGGCATATTTTTGGATTGTCGGAAAGCCTTTGATGCAGTACCACACAAGAGGCTAGTGAAAAAGCTGGAGATGCAGGCTGGAGTGAAAGGGAAGGTACTCCATTGGATAAGGGAGTACCTAAGTAACAGAAGACAATGGGTCACTGTGAGGGGTGAGGTCTCAGATTGGCGAGACGTCACCAGTGTCCCGCAGGGTTCAGTCATTTGACATATACTGTTTCTGATATATGTAAATTATCTCCCAGTTTGTATAGTATCTTTCCTCTCATTGTTTGCTGATGATACAAAAATTATGCGGAGGATTAAAACAGAGGAAGATAGTAGGAGGCTATAAGACGACCTAGACAGACTGAATGAATGGTCCAACAAATGGCTACTAAAGTTCAACCCGAGTAAATGCAAGGTGATGAAACTAGGCGGGGAAAACAGGAGGCCAGACACAGGATACCGAACGGGAGGTGAAGTACTTCATGAAACGGACAGAGAAAAATCTAGGAGTTGATATCACACCAAACCTGTCTCCTGAAGCCCACATAAAAATAATTACATCTGCGGCATATGCGAGGCTGGCTAACATCAAAACAGCCTTCAGGAACCTGTGTAAGGAATCATTCAGAACCTTGTGTACCGCATATGTAAGACCAATCCTGGAGCATGCGGCCCCAGCATGGAGCCCGTACCTTGTCAAGCACAAGACGAAGCTGGAAAAAGTTCAGAGGTATGACATTAGGCTAGTCCCAGAACTAAGAGGCATAAGTTACGAGGAAAGACTGCCTAAGATGCACCTCACGACACTGGAAGACAAAAGAGTAAGGGAAGACATGATCACTACCTACAAAATTCTCAGAGGAATCGACAGCGTAGATAAGGATAAACTTTTTAACACGGGTGGTACGCGAACACGGGGGACACAGGTGGAAACTGAGTGCCCACATGAGCCACAGGGACGTTAGAAAGAACTTTTTCAGTGTCAAAGTAGTTAACAGATGGAATGCATTAGGCAGTGATGTGGTGGAGACTGACTCCATACACAGTTTCAAATGTAGATATGATAGAGCCCAGTAGGCTCAGGATCTGTACACCTGTTGACTGACAGTTGAGAGGTGAAACCCTCCGCCTTCAGGGCAGAACTCTGCCCTGAAGGCGGAGTTCTGCCTGTGGGAAAAGATTTCCAGGCGGTAATCAAGCCCGCAAGCCTTAGCGACAACATACCGACAGGCAGGCTGAGAGACGCAGGCAGGCTGAGAGGCAAGTAGGCAGGCTGAGAGGCAAGTAGGCAGGCTGAGAGACAAACGGGGCGCCAAGGAGAAACTACTGACAAACAAGCTTGTAGCCTGGACGGCGCCGACGCCGGCCAGGTAGGGGGTGCGGGGGAGGAGGAGTAGTAGGATCAAGATGCTATAACAAACAAAAACAGCGAAAATTCCTGCAAACACCATGGTAATTCAGACACAATTTACACACTACACACACCTGCCGACGGGAGGGGTGTGAGGCAGCCGGTAGAGTGAGGGGCTAATCTAGCTCACGCTGCAGCGTGCCGTTGAGGCCAATCTTCCAGTCGGGGTCGCAACGCTCCGACACCTTTTTCACCTCGAAGTCCGCAGTGCCGACCCTCCTTGCGTTTTCTGTTGGCAATATTTGCAGGGTAAACTGGGGACTGTTTGAGCAAGAACGAGTGACGCCGGAGACCATTCATTGGTATTCACGGGAAGGCTTGTCTGGCCTGCAGGGGGGTGGGGGGGGAGACAGTCATGAATAAGAAAGAATTAAGCGAAAAAAAAAATTAACATGAGACTTTGCACTGATTATGGCCACCAACACCATTGAGGCTTTCACAGTGGATGAAGGAATTTCCTCACGAGGGAGAAGAGTTGAGGGCATGTTGGAGATTGATGGTGCAGGTGGGGAGAGTGGCGTGGCGGTCGTAATGCAGAGCTGGTCGAAATAGGGAGGACATACTGGGAGTCTCATACTAGGCGTGTGTTAGTCATACTAGAATGCACATATTGAAGTGGTGAACAACGGGGGAGGAATTGTTCATAAACCCTGAATGGTAGAACAAAGTCCTGGAATCGTGGTTATTTTTTTAGCGTTACTTATTTTTAAGAATAGGATAGACCTCTGGCATCAAACTATCGGCCAATTAAGTATATTCATGATTGTCTATTTAATTCAATTAATAATCTCAAATGCCATTCGTACACTTCTTGAAAGACACCAGCTAATTAAGATCTTAACATGACGCTACTAGGAGATGTTTGGGTTCTACACAAACTGGACTCCAGATTTCCTCCATCATATTCGAGGCAAGTCGATAGTGGAAAATATTTCAGCCTTGACTTTATAGCCAAGATCTTTAATGGCGCACCACACAAAAGACTAACACGGTGGACGCAAGTTTATCTTTTGAACGGGATAACTCGGCCAGACTTGCGAATAGTTATTTCAAGGGACAATAGAAGTGTAAAATGCACTCACATTCGCGTCTGTTGGTGGAGTGTCCCATAGCTCTATCCTCTACGGCCTCTGTTGTTGATCACATGAGAACGTGAGATTGAAGGATAGTGTAGAGGCCTATATTGGCCCCATATGAGGCAGCGTCAATTTATATCCATCTAAACTCATTTATGTATATATATGTTTAAACTAACCATGAAACAATCATGCGATTCAACGTCTTCTAAACTACCCAGTAATCAGTTCCAGAAATCAATAACCCCTAATTCCAAAGCCACACACACACACACACACGCACACACACGCACACACACACACACACACACACACACACACACACACACACACACACCAAAGAGTGACTGTGGCGACGTGCAGGTAATTACTGCAGTGTACACAGTGACACCTTAATACACACACACATACACACACCAGCAAAACGCTCATCACAGTAATTACAGGCAACTGGATCAAACAACCTGTGATCGTTATACCCGGCATATTTACAATGGGGGGAAATAGGAAAGGAGGGGGGGGGGCGCAAGATAGTGACGTCAGTAGTAGGGGGGGGGAGGAGGTAGCATGTGGGCAGACAGGGTGGATACAACATGTTGTATGTTGTATTTGTTAATATTCATATTTCTTGAAACAACTAAAATGGCAGCGCTCAATCCATTAACAAATGTTAGTCTCAGTCACGTGATGTTTTCCAGCGAATCGGGGAAGGGACATCACATTGCCTCACCTGATTGGTTCAAAGACATCAGTCACCGAGATACGATTGGCTACCAGCTTGGTGCTTCCCAGACTCCTTAGTGGCTGCTATTGCATCCCATGTCGCATAACCTTCAGCACGTCGTGGTTCAGAGGTTAAAGTGTGCGCGCGTGTGGGGAGGGAGGTTACTCAGGACGTTGGTTCGATCGCCATATTCGCTTTACGGAAACAGAATCACCGCCAGGTCAAGAGGAGGCCAGGAGCTATAGTCCATCAACTAGCAAGAAATGTGGAGACGAAGAGGCTCGGCTGTTGAAAGAAATTGAAATCGGTTAAAGCAATAGATCCCAAAAGAGCAGAGAGCGAGACTGTGTTCTGCGATCCCGTGTTCTGATTGACAACCAGTTCATTTGAAGATCAGAACGAGACCCATTAGAGCCATGGGAATCGCCCAGGCTCGTTGGTCCACAAGAGGAGGCAGCTCCTTGTTATGTGACCAAACTCACTCTCTCTCTCTCTCTCTCTCTCTCTCTCTCTCTCACACACACACACACACACACACACACACACATTATATATATTCAGAAAGGCGGAGGGTGTCGAGCCAGTGTGGGGAGGGGAGAGTTGGAAGTCTAGAGGGGGGGTTGGTTGGTTGGGGGGGTCATGGGGGGTTTCAAGATGAGGTGGGCGCAGCTTCCCCCCTCTTAGAGAGAGCGTGGAGAAGAGCAGGAATGGGGAAGATAATGAACGGATGAGAGGAGGAGAAGGAGGAGACGCATATAGAGAAAAAAAATGAGGGGAGTGGAGGGGGGGGGGGAGAAGGAAGGGAGATGTTTCATTAAGCCGTCATCAATCAGCCAGAGTGATACGCTACCTGTTTACTGTGATAAAGGATCAGAAGCGGCGCCTGGCTGTCCTCTGGGCCTGGTTCACGGCCCTCCAGATTACACGACGCGGCCACAGGGGAATGTTGAGAGCTGCCCGAATGTCCCAGGCTTGTGTTGCAACCTTGGGCACATTCCCAGCTTGCAGGCGATGAGTCACAATAACGTGGCTAAAGTATGTTGACCAGACCACACACTAGAAGGTGAAGGGACGACGACGTTTCGGTCCGTCCTGGACCATTCTCAAGTCGATGGTCCAGGGCGGACCGAAACATCGTCGTCCCTTCACCTTCTAGTGTGTGGTCTGGTCAACATTCCCAGCTTGTGCTGCAACCCTGGGCACATCCCCACGCTTGCACTTCAAACATACACACTACCACCAGACAACATTCTGTCTCTCTCCCCCCCCCACCCTCCACCCCCGCGCGGCGTGCCATAACATGCCCAAGAAACCTAACTTAACGCAGAAAATAAGAATAAACTGAACAAGGCAAATACTTTGACAATCCAGGACGGAAAAGGCGGAGAAAATCCTGGAAACTGGTCGTTTAGACGAAGCTTGTCAATGTCTCGCTCCTGGACCTCCACGACAGCTGAAGCTGTGGGGCATCGAAGTCAAAGATTGACCGATTCATGCTTTTGCTCTCCTGTGGAGGGATGACCAGAGTTACCCAGTTCCAAAGAACGTGATAAAAGGCTTCAGGAGGGGGCCATGTGGGAGATGACCTCTAGTGGCCCCCCAGATGTGTCACAAGGATGCCTGAATTTCTTTATTTTAAGTACTCTTTGGTGGCTTTCGGCGCATCTAATAGGGTTCAGAGACCCTTCAAAGAGTTACCGAGGACCTTATAGAATATCCTGACATGCGGATTTGAGAATGTTCCCCTGATCAGACGCCTCCAGGGTCATTAGTTAAGGGGTTAGTTTAGGTGTCCTGCGTCGACAGCAACGTGCAGAGATACGCATGAGTCAACCCCCCACACACATGCGTCCTCAACACACACACACACATCCATCCTAGGAGCTTCAACTCACTCAAAAATCCTCAAATACCACACGCCTGGAACCACTATAGTACAAAAAAACTCACGCAAAAACTCACGCATAAACACGCAAAAGGAATGTGTGAATATATACGTGTGTCTATGGTCATCCTCGAATACCGACGGACTCTCCACCCTCAGTGATCAACCTGGGAGTGTTCAGGACTCCAAATTCTGGACTCCAGGCCTCTCGATAGAGGGGTGGAAGTGGGGAGCAGGGCCGGGCCACCACAATGGTGTCTTGTCATTTGAGTTCTTGTTTGGTTTTCACTTCCTTATGCAGACGAATGATTCACAACAACGTGGCTGAAGATATGGGGAAGCCAAAGCACACATCAGAAAATGGAGAAACGACACCGTTTCGGTCCGTGATAATGATCCTGGTCTTGGACTATTATCACGATTATATAATGGTTAAGGACGGACCGAAACGTCATTTCTCCCTTCTCTGATGTGTGGTTTGGTTACCATTTCTGTTCCTTGTTAATGCCCTCAGTTCTCTGTCTGATGTGTTCTATTTCAATGTGATTTCTATCTCCATTTCTTCATCTTCAGTTTCTCGTGAGTTTCTTTAAAGCTGAAACTAGATCATAAGTGGCTCCAGGCCTTATGTGGCTCTAAGCTTCGTGCAATTCTTAGTTTAGTGTTGGGCTTAGTGCCAATCAACCTCTGGAGGGTTATTAAGGCCATCACAGTACTTTACTGTACAAAACAACAAGTATACTATAGTCCCGAAGATGGTTCATAACAAAACATAAACTCTTAGTGTGTTTACACCGCTTTTGTGAGTGTTGGTTTTCAAGTCAGCTTACCCTAAGTGGGTAAAGACTTTAAGCAACTTTAAGCAATTCAAGCTTTAAAACGGCAATATTCTCTTTATCTCAAGTTATGTAATTATTACAAGTTGGAAAACTCTCTTTTCATAGGCTTAGATAAGGGCTCAGATCATGGCATTAACCCTCGAGGGATGCTGGCTTATAAGCTCTTAATATTAGGAGATTTTGACAAGGCTGCCAGCGATAAAACCAACCTCACCTGACGGTACAAAACCGTACAATAGGACAGGTTTATCACTCCCGCAAGGGAATGTCAGAACACAATCGTGATAGGGGGGAAATGCCAAGATAATATGACTATATAGCACTTGGAAGGAGTGTGTGAAGAAAAGGAGCTGGAATATGAAGATAAGAGCTAGAATATGGAGATAAGGAGCAGGGGGTATAAGGATAAGGAGCAGGGGATATAAGGATAAGGAGCAGGGGATATAAGGATAAGGAGCAGGGGATATAAGGACAAGGAATTTGAGAACAAAGATCTGGTATATATGGACAAAGATCTCAAAGATCTGGTATATATAAGGACACAGTTGGAATATAAGGACATGGAGCTTGGATGTGAAACTGAGTGATGGAATAGTGCCCAACAACTTGAGCTCATCGATGATTGAATACATGGCGACATTCCATTGCAACGATCTCTAGTTTTGCACAATGATCAATAAACAGATTGTGCACCGAGAGAAAAAAAAAATAGACGCTTCTTAAGCAATTTAGAAGCATCTTCAAAACACACTTATAGACAAATTTGTTAAAGCAGTCATTTCTGGAAAATGATCTCCATGACGAAGATAAGAGCCAATAGTTGAGATGCATAAAGCTGTCACTGTTTACTCACAGGAGGAACGACACGGCCTAATAAATTAGGCCCCATGTTGACCAGACACACGCTAGAAGGTGAAGGGGACGACGACGTTTCGGTTCGTCCTGGACCATTCTCAAGTCGATTAGGCCCCATGTCGTAGCTTAGTCGATTAAGCAGCGTCTGGGATCCTCTCGGGCGTAAGTTCGAACCCCCGCTCGTCACGGCCCTTGGGGATTTGTTCAAATTAGCCCCCCCCTTTCCCTTAGGACAATAACTTTCCAATAGCCAAAATGGCGTCACCTAACTAAGAGTCACTAGGAAAGAGGGAAGTTATTAATGTTTAGCTGAAGAAGGGTGGGGGGGGGGGTGTTGGAGATGTTGATTAGAAGATGGTTCTTAGATGGGATACTGTGGTTCGAGGTCCCAACTAGGAAGTACTGATAGCGAGATACTGAATGCATAGGTTGGCTAGGAGGTACTATAGCTGTGAGTAGTACGAAGACTCGAGTAATGGAATTATGGGACAAGGACATAATGGAGTATAAGGAATATAATGGGATATATTCTTCGGGGGTAATTGATACTGTTATATAATAGTGGGTACTGCCTGAAGAATGCTAACTGGGGGAGGGGGAGGAGGGATGGGGTTGAGGGAAGGGGGGGGGGGGAGGAGGGATGGAGGTTGAGGGGAGGGGGGGAGGAGGGATGGGGTTGAGGGAGGGGGGGGAGAGGGGAATAGTACTAACTGGAAACGCCGGCAGTAGAACACTTTCTGAGGGACTGGCAAGCGCTAATGGGCGCTGACGACAGGGAAGTACCGGAATGAGGAGTACCGGTCACTGGGGGGGGGGGGGGGGCAGTACTCGGAAAGATGCACTTGCAGGGG
>WNGS01167840.1:3563270-3581578 GCA_020271785.1 Procambarus virginalis | reverse complement strand
GTGTACTGACGTATGAGTATCTGGTCGAAGAAGGGCAGAAGTACTCGAGAAAGGGAACTAAAAGCAAAAGGCTAGCATTCCGTAAGGGAAATTACGAGGAGATAAGAAAATTCCTAACGGATATAACATGGATAATCAGAGCTGAGGGGAAAGACGACCCAAGACATGATGGAATACATCACGCAGAAGTGCAAGGAGGCAGCAGAAAAGTTTATCCCGGCCCAAAAGGTAAAAAATGAAATGCAGATGAGAAACCCATGGTTTAATCAGAGATGTAAGCTAGCTAAGCAACAAAGTGAAAGAGTGTGGAGAAATTATAGAAATAACAGGACACTTGAGAGCAGAGAAGGTTACCAGAGAGCCAGGAATGAATATGTTAGGGTGAGAAGAGAGGCAGAAGGGCAATATGAAAACGACATAGCAAGCAAGGCTAAGACCCAACGCAAATTGCTGCACAGCCACATCAGGAGAAAGACAACAGTGAAGGAACAGGTAATGAAACTGTGGATAGGGGCAGACAGATTCACTACAAACGACAAAGAAGTGTACGAGGAACTGAATACGAAATTCTAGGAAGTCTTCACATTAGAGCAAGGAGAAGTTCCAGATATAAGAGAAGGAATAATTAACCAGGCATCACTAGAGGAATTTGAGATTACCAGTGGGGATGTAAGGAATCTTTTGCTAGAGTTGGATGTAACAAAGGCTATAGGCCCAGATGGTTTACTAAACCATGTATACTAAAGGAAGGAGCAGAAGCACTGTGCCTGCCACTCTCCATGGTGTATAACAAATCACTGATAACAGGTGAACTGCCAGAAATTTGGAAGGCAACAAACGTAGTCCCGATATACAAGAAGGGGGATACACAGGAGTCACTGAACTACAGGCCAGTGTTCCTAACTTGCATACCACGCAAGCTAACGAAGAAAATTGTGCGAAAAAAGCTAGTCGAACTATTGGAGCGAAGGAACTTTGTGTCACAACACCAACATGGTTTCAGGGATGGCAAGCTATGCCTCACAGGATTAATTGAATTCTACGACCAGGCAACAAAAATCAGACAAGAAAGAGAGGGGTGGGCAGACTGCATATTTTTGGATTGCCAGAAAGCCTTTGACACAGTGCCACACCAGAGACTAAAGAGAAAGCTAGAGATACAGGCAGGAGTGAAAGTGAAAATACTCCATTGGATAAGGGAGTACCTAAGTAACGACGGCAGCGAGTCATTGTGAGGGGTGAGGTCTCAGATTGGCGAGACGTCACTAGTGAGGTCCCGCAGGGTTCAGTCCTTGGACCCGTACTGTTTCTTATATATGTAAATGATCTTCCAGATGGTATAGAATCATTCCTCTCATTGTTTACTGATGATGCAAAAATTATGAGTAGGATTAAGACGGAAGAAGACAGTATGAGACTACAAGATGACATAGACAGACTGCATGAATGGTCCAACAAATGGCTACTAAAGTTCAACCCGAGTAAATGTAAAGTAATGAAACTAGGCAGTGGAAACAGGAGGCCAGACACAGGATACAGAATGGGAGATGAAGTCCTTCATGAAACGGACAGAGAGAAGGACCTAGGAGTTGATATCACACCAACCCTGTCTCCTGAAGCCCACATCAAAAGAATAACATCTGCGGCGTATGCGAGGCTGGCTAACATCAGACCTGCCTTCAGGAACCTGTGTAAGTAATCATTCAGAACCTTGTATACCACATATGTAAGACCAATCCTGGAGTACGCGGCCCCAGCATGGAGCCCGCACCTTATCAAGCACAAGGCGAAGCTTGAAAAAGCTCAGAGATATGCCACTAGGCTAGTCCCAGAACTAAGAGGCATGAGTTACGAAGAAAGGCAGCGAGAAATGCACCTCACGACACTAGAAGACAGAAGAGTAAGGGGAGACATGATCACTACCTGCAAATTTCTCAGAGGAATTGACAGGGTAGATAAAGATAAACTGTTTAACACGGGTGATACGCGAACAATGGAACACATACGGAAACTGAGTACCCAGATGAGCCACAGGAACGTTAGAAAGAACTTTTTCAGTGTCAGAGTAGTTAACAGATGGAATGCATTAGGAAGTGATGTGGTGGAGGCTGACTCCATACACAGTTTCAAATGTAGATATGATAGAGCCCAGTAGGCTCAGGATCTGTACACCAGTTGATTGACAGTTTAGAGGCGGGACCAAAGAGCCAGAGCTCAACCCCGCAAACACAACTAGGTGAATACAGCTGCACACCTGCCACAGCTGAGCACACTGCACACCTGCAACAGCTGAGCACACTGCACACCTGCAACAGCTGAGCACACTGCACACCTGCCACAGCTGAGCACACTGCACACCTGCAACAGCTGAGCACACTGCACACCTGCAACAGCTGAGCACACATGACACTGCACACCTGCAACAGCTGAGCACACATGACACTGCACACCTGCAACAGCTGAGCACACATGACACTGCACACCTGCAACAGCTGAGCACACTGCACACCTGCAACAGCTGAGCACACTGCACACCTGCAACAGCTGAGCACACTGCACACCTGCAACAGCTGAGCACACTGCACACCAGCAACAGCTGAGCACACTGCACACCTGCAACAGCTGAGCACACTGCACACCTGCAACAGCTGAGCACACTGCACACCTGCAACAGCTGAGCACACTGCACACCTGCAACAGCTGAGCACACTGCACACCTGCAACAGCTGAGCACACTGCACACCTGCAACAGCTGAGCACACTGCACACCTGCAACAGCTGAGCACACTGCACACCTGCAACAGCTGAGCACACTGCACACCTGCAACAGCTGAGCACACTGCACACCTGCAACAGCTGAGCACACTGCACACCTGCAACAGCCGAGCACACTGCACACCTGAGCACACTGCACACCTGCAACAGCTGAGCACACTGCACACCTGAGCACACTCCACACCTGGCACAGCTGAGCACACATGACACTGCACACGTGCCACAGCCCACAGCATCACCGACCTGACCTTCCTCGGCCCCACCTCGGATAAACAAGCACGCTCCCCAACACAAGGGCAATTTACAGAGCAAATTTAAGCCACTACATCACACAGACAAATTTACAAGGCAATGTAAATTGCCTTGTAAATTGAATCGAATGAGGCTTTGGGATCCTCAGGGGAAAGGGGGGGCAGTTAATGCTCTAGATTCACTACAGTTACTCGTGACGCAAATTATTCACTATAGACAATTCATTGCTGTTATTCGTGGAAATATGTGAGATTAGGTGTGCTGGAAGCCGTCGATGAGGCAAGATAACATTAAAGTAGAATTTTTAGAATTGTTACAAATACAGTTTACTGCCAAATTACAGAAAATCCTGTGTGATTTAGGAAGCAAAATAAGTTTACAAAAATTTAGCGGGGCCTTCAAGACGATTTCGGGACGGTTAAAACATTGTTCACAGTGCATTGAAAGTTTTGGAGTTACTGCGGTTGGTGGGGAAGTTGTCTCTGAAGACAAATCAAATCAACAACAGTCCTGTAGAACAGTATGGTCGCTATACTCCACTATAACAATGGTGTAAGCTATTTATGTCCGTTAGTTGAAGATGAAAGGAAGTTTAAGCCTTTTACTTGTCGAAGTTGTTTCACAGCCGGAGAACATAGTGCTAGGTGACGAAACCGTTGATGATTATACATGTAGGGAGGCTGTTTCTGTAGTGTGTTGAGCCCCACACACACACCAAATGCGGGACAAAGAGCCAGAGCTCAAACCCCCGCAAGCACAATTAGGTGAGTACACACAATTTCTGCCCCTCACGACACTGGAAGACAGAAGAGTAAGGGGAGACATGATCACTACCTACAAAATTCTCAGAAGAATTGACAGGGTAGATAAGAGTAAACTGTTTAACACGGGTGGTACGCAAACAAGGGGACACAGGTGGAGACTGAGTACCCAAAATGAGCCACAGGGACGTTTGAAAGAACTTTTTTCAGTGTCAGGGTAGTTAACAGATGGAATGCATTAGGCAGTGATATGGTGGAGGCAGACTCCATACACAGTTTCAAATGTACAACTAGGTGAGTACACACAGCGGAAACAATGCATTACTTGGGTTCTGGAGACCAATAAACACCCTCTCAAGCACCGTCTTGTACAGACCACAAGGTGACGGCCTCTCCTAATGAAGCTGTAGAGTAACCGTTCATCCGCCTAATTTAAATCCCAAACAGTTTAATTAAAAAAAACGCAAAATATATCAGAGTAGACAAATTTGGCGAGGTACAGTTGGCGGACTCTTGGCGCTGGGTGATTTTCTAGTTTGCATCGATTATCAGCCAGGAAAGTCAATCTTTAACTGATTGCCTCTGATCACCCAGAAGTAATTGGGTACCTGGTTGTTAACAGATTGGCGGGTCGTGACCAGGGAATGCTTGTAGGTAAAGCTTATAATGACCTAAGGGAAAGATAAGCTCTTAGCCTACTAACAGGAGTCAGCAGTCGTCTGTTCCTATACTCATTTATATATATATATATATATATATATATATATATATATATATATATATATATATATATATATCCCACAGCGTCTGAGACGCATGGCCCCTGGGGAAAGAGTGCCTTGGGATTTCTCAAGGAATTGGGCTCGAAACTCATTGACGTCACCAGAGACCCAAGAGCTGCCAGTTTTTTGTTTCAGCGCCTCAGTGTGGCAATCCAGAGGGGAAACGCCTGCTGCATTCTCGGTTCCTTCTCGGGCTACTATGCAAGGCCCGATTTGCCTAATAGGGCGAGCGATTTTATTTTCAATAATTTTTTTCCAAATAGTTTATTTGAATTATTATTATTTTATATTAAGACCATAATTTATTGACTTAGTTGTGTTAGATTAGGTTAGGTTAAGATAGGTTAGGTTAGGTAGGGTTGGTTAGGTTCGGTCATATATCTACGTTAGTTTTAACTCCAATTTAAACAAATTAACTTAAACATAATGAAATGCACAGATTTATCATTTCATAAGAAAAAAAATGGAAAAATATATAAACTCAGGAAAACTTGGCCTATTAGGCAAATGGGGCATTGCATAGTAGGCCAAGTACGACGTTCTGGCTAATAGGTACAACATATATATATATATATATATATATATATATATATATATATATATATATATATATATATATATATCTCGAACAGGACACCAACAGCTTTTGCTCAACGAAAAATGGGTGAAAAGAAAATTAAATGTTAAAAAAGTATTTCACATAGTGTCTCCTTTAGGTATACAACTTTTTGTGGAAGGCTGGAAGGTTTGCTAAGTTAAGGCTTCACGCTCCTGATAGCGTGCGCTGCACCTGGCCCAGGAGGGAGCCGCTGACGGATAGACAGGCGGCCAGGCGGCCAGCTGGGGCAGGGCGGGTCTCCACCAGGGTCCCGGTCAGGGGTAGCAAAATATTCCATAAATCTGGAGATATGGATCGGAAGCCAGACTTTATAGTTCTTAATTGAGAAGAGCACGTCAGAGAATGTTGAGGGGAGCAGAATGTGATAGACAGGTGTGCGCGCGTGTGTTTATGCGTGCTTTCGTGGGAGCGCATGTGTGTGTGTGCGTATGTCCTCAAATATGCGCAAACTTTGTGTGTGGATTCTGTAGGGAAAAACCAGCCCATTCTCCAATAAGAAAGTACATATAGCGACAAGGAAACGCATGTACAAATTGTCGACTATTTCACACACATATCAGTCCACATTTTGAATTTTGAAGGAAAAAAAATGAAAAAAAATTCACACAACAGAAAACGAAAAACAGCAACAGATTATCCTGCTCTAGGCCTCATTTATGCATCCAAGACCTAACCCAGGCCTAATATGGGAACCATAAGCACTTTATTAAGCCTAGGATATGTTAAGTGTGGCCTTGAATACATTAAATTTAGCCTAGGGCACGTTCAGTTAGAACTCCAGCAGGTTTAACAATTGTTGCTCTCTTCATTCTCTCGGTAATTTTGTGCTGTGCGTTTCCCTTTGTCTCTTCCAAATTCCTAACAGAACAAAATGTTAACTCTTATCAAGAGGCAACTGTTCATATTTTGTACATATAAACATCTATTTGCCCTATTCTGGATAATGCCGTGATACAGGGAAAATAGGAACATAGATGACGTCATAATGTAATGGGGCTTGAATTACATACACGTGACTCACTGTGGTTCTTAATGTATTCTTAATATTTCTTTATCCAGTCGATTTAGTCTTTTAAAGTCTGGAGTGAAGATAGCGTTACTGACTCGGGTTCTTGACTAATTTTAACAGACATCATCGAGGAAGAGTTAGCAGTCCATGCAATAATGGCTCTGCTGACTTAGGTTATAACCTAACTGGCTTAGGTTATAACTAAAGTAGTCAAGGCACGGTCTATACACACCAGTCGATTGAAGGTTGAGAGGTGGGATCCAAGAGCTGTAGCTCATCCCGTGCAAGCACAACTAGTTCGATTGATGACGCTTCGGTTGATGACGTTTGAGACGGAATTGAAACTTTTTTTAACGGAAAGCCCCAAAACGATAAAAGTCACTGCTAAAGAAGACCACATCGCTGGTAAACAGCCACGACTCCATCGATCCATTGGCGTTTAATATTGCGATTCAGCGCAGCAAACGTGACCCAACAACCATACCCATTACAAGGTCACTTGGCCAGCTCTATCGGGAGGGTGTCAGTCCTTCGCCCCTCTCCAAACGTTGACAGGTTTCTTGATCAATCACAAACATGATTGTTTATGATTGGAGTGATCCCTCACTCCTTAAATTCGAAGAGCAGTTCCCAAAACAGCCCGTCCTCCAAACAACAACCCGAAGTCCATTCCATGCACCTGCCAAACCCCCTGTTTGTGAATGAAAGACGGTTTATACACGACTCACAACTGATGACGTTCGAACACCTCCAGAACAAGTGCTTCGCTGACGACTTTTATTCAAACTACAACGCTGTAAATGTACGTACTACATATATAAATAATCGAAAACAGAACCTAAACACCTAACCTAACCAGTGCCTATGTACAATATGATAATATAAAATGAATTTATATTTGAGAAAATTCCTGTTCTGATTGAACAGCATGTTAAAATTTATGAATGCGTCTTTGGGGTCGACCGCTGGATAGAATGGACTTGGTCTGAGGACGGGTTGCCCAAAATACACCATACACGTACTTTAAACTAAAATAATAAAATGGATTTAGGTTGATGTTGGGTTGCTGAGGGAGAGCGAAGGATGGCGTGTGTGAAGCTGGAGGACAGCTGCAACAGATGATCAACGTGACGAAGTCCATGACCATCCCGAACTTGAGAGGAACCGTCAGGAATGTGAGGAATGAGAACAAAGTTAGGACAGAGATCGGCTTCGCATGAGGAGCGTTGGGACTTATAACATTAGCTGAAACGTCGAGCTGTGAAGGACCTCTGGGAAGGAAAGCATTGATCGATGGCCTAGTTGTTAGGTTGTGGCTATACTTTCCTTGTTGGCGTTAACCAATCTACGTGCAGGTCTCAGCCCAACGTGACCTCAATTGACCCCGCCTCAATCATCAGCGCCTGTGTCTACCTCCTCGAACAGGAGTACAGTGTGGTTAAGTTGCGATTGATTGATGAAGATTAAGCCACCCAAGAGGTGGCACGGGCATGAATAGCCCGTAAAGTTGTGGTTGAAGGTTGTGGTCTTTCCTAGTTTATGTAAGCCGAGTTACTCGTATTCTCCCTTACCTCCGTTAGCTGCACCTGCCTCCATCAGGCGAACCCAATACCTACTTAAATCATTAGCTACTCTCGGGTTCCCCCTCACCTCGTCAATCACCCTAGGGCGGCCATCGTGGCTTCGCAGACAAGCAGTTCAACTTGCCTAATACAACATGCGCATACACCCGCCTTTCATTCACGCCTAATCAACGTCGTATTCTCATCCATTCCAGCACCTACCGAGAGATAAACCATCCTCTGTACTAGACACCTAATTGCCTACCAACTATCCTAAATTTCTCGGCCACTTCATTCCCTATTTCTTCAAGTACCTGCGATGTAAGGGTCGAGTATGCTGATCGAGACGTAGTTTATTATACAACTTCTTTTTTGTTTTGGTTTTGTTTCTTCCAAGCGTTTTAGCCATTATTATCCAAAATGATGAAGGAGACGCAGGGTAGATGGTTCTTTTTCATGGCTGGCGAGAGGAGTTATCAGCGTGTATAGTCCCTTGAGGGAACTTATAAATATTCAAGAGAGAGCTAATAAAATTAAATGAGGTAACAGTATCGTGTAAGTTATGGTCGCAGAAGCCATGCGAGAGACGAGTGAGAAAACTTTATTGATTTTCTTTTTTATACTTCTATGGCAACATCCAATAAGGCCCAATAAATTTATCCGAAAATACAACAGTAACTTTGATCAAAAGTTCAGAAGGATCAAATCAGCAGTGTGTGTTGAAGAGTCACTCGCACCACACAACACGTCCTGGAACATCCAGAATTGATCAGTGTCACAGCAAAAGAGGTTAAAGGCTTGTGAATCACCAATACAATATTACATGCTGCAGCTGGTGGTGTAAGCTGCAGCTGGTGGTGTATGCTGCAGCTGGTGGTGTATGCTGCAGCTGGTGGTGTATGCTGCAGCTGGTGGTGTATGCTGCAGCTGGTGGTGTATGCTGCAGCTGGTGGTGTAAGCTGCAGCTGGTGGTGTATGCTGCAGCTGGTGGTGTATGCTGCAGCTGGTGTATGCTGCAGCTGGTGGTGTATGCTGCAGCTGGTGGTGTATGCTGCAGCTGGTGTGTATGCTGCAACTTGTGTGTGTGTATATGCCGCAAAAGGTGATGTATGCTGCAGCTGATCGTGTATGCTGCAGTTGGTGTATGCTGCAGTTGGTGTATGCTGCAGCTGGTGCTGTAAGCTATGAACCTTGCCGTTGCCGAGACTCACCACAATAGAGACATACACCTTGCACGGCCTTCTCCTTCCCCCCCCCCCTTCCTCCCACCGGACCTGTCCTCAAGGGGCTAAACCCATGAGGAGGAGGAGGAGGAGACCCGCTTGTGATCTGCACCTCTCCCGAAACCGCTTGCGGGCTAACCGCTCCAGCTCCTCGCGGGCTCCTGCGGGTTAACGGTCCAGATAACAGCCCCGATTACACCGCAGTTACAGCCTAATTACCGTCATTGGGAATGGGGCGAATATTATCATCGAAGATCCTTTCCAAGAAAAAGGCAAAATTGAATCCTCTGGAAGGCGTTTCTTATTTTTTTCATGTAAGAACGACCACCCAGATAACAGGAGTCTCAGCCACCAAGTCATCGATTAGTATTCCTTAAGGGGGGGGGGAGAGGGGAGATAATTGTTAGGTAATGGTTCGGTTGTGAAATCAGGAGTAAATTATGTCTGTGGCCGGTACGAATATTCGGTCAACAGTGTATAATCCGGTGGAGGAAGGGACGAAGGCTTGACCATGGAGCAACCCCGGCTGTTTATGCCTTGACAGCATCGCCGCGGCTGTGGTGATAACCAGCAGCATATCTTGGCGATGCCTGGCACAGACTGTGCTCGGATACGTCAATATTTCAGCTCATTATGCGTGAAGATAGGCTGGGTGGGGGAGGGGTACACAGGTACAGTACAGCATGGGAAGGGAAGTACCTGGTCCGGGAATTTAACCCGGGCCAGAGAATTACAGGTCTTGAGCATTGTCCACTCAGCTACCAGACCTCATACTCGGTAATCAGACCCCGTAGCGTGCGCGTGTGTGCGTGTATGCTAATATCACAGTAATGTGGGCAGGTGTGGGAGGGGGTGATGATACGTGAAGCAACGGTGAAGATAGTGAGGTGGCTACTGAGAATTACTCCGGTTGACGAGCAGGACACGTGCAGTGATTGATCAAGAGCTGCTCAATCATGGCCATTTGCATACCAGTTGACGCTGAACTGGCAGTGGAGATGGGTGTAATGGTCACGTTGCCAGTGACAGGTTGCACACGGTGGCTGACTGACCAGTGTACACGGTGACTGACTGACTGACTGACCAGTGTACACGGTGACTGACTGACTGACTGACTGACTGACTGACCAGTGTACACGGTGACTGACTGACTGACTGACCAGTGTACACGGTGACTGACTGACTGACTGACCAGTGTACACGGTGACTGACTGACTGACTGACCAGTGTACACGGTGACTGACTGACCAGTGTACACGGTGACTAACTGACTGACCAGTGTACACGGTGACTAACTGACTGACCAGTGTACACGGTGACTGACTGACTGACCAGTGTACACGGTGACTGACTGACTGACCAGTGTACACGGTGACTGACTGACTGACCAGTGTACACGGTGACTGATTGACTGACCAGTGTACACGGTGACTGACTGACTGACTGACCAGTGTACACGGTGACTGACTGACTGACCAGTGTACACGGTGACTAACTGACTGACCAGTGTACACGGTGACTGACTGACCAGTGTACACGGTGACTGACTGACTGACTGACTGACTGACCAGTGTACACGGTGACTGACTGACTGACCAGTGTACACGGTGACTAACTGACTGACCAGTGTACACGGTGACTGACTGACTGACCAGTGTACACGGTGACTAATTGACTGACCAGTGTACACGGCGACTGACTGACTGACCAGTGTACACGGTGACTAACTGACTGACCAGTGTACACGGTGACTAACTGACTGACCAGTGTACACGGTGACTGACTGACCAGTGTACACGGTGACTAACTGACTGACCAGTGTACACGGCGACAGACTGACTGACCAGTGTACACGGTGACTAACTGACTGACCAGTGTACACGGTGACTGACTGACTGACTGACCGAACANCAAATGAAATGCATTAGGAATCGATGTGGTGGAGGCAGTCTCTACACAGTTTCAAATGTAGATTTGATAAGGCCGGATAGGCTCAGGAATCTGTGCATCGGTTGATTGACAGTTGAGAGGCGGTATCAAAGAGCCAAAACTCAACCCTTGCGGGTACAACTAGGTGAGTACACACACATGGGGCCTGACAGCCGAGTGGATAGCGCTCGGGATTCGTAGTACTAGGGTCCGGCGATGGTGGAAACAAATGGGCAGAGTTTCTTTCACCCTGATGCCCCTATTCACCTAGCAGTAAATACGTACCTGGGAGTTGGACATCTGCTACGGGCTGCTTCCTGAGGGTGTGTGTAGGGGGGAAGGGAATCAGTTGATTGACAGTTGAGAGGCGGGCCAGACGATCCAGAGCTCAACCCCTGCAAGCACACTCGCCTTATGGTGATGGCTCCAGGCTATGAATGGGCTGTCTCCTCACCATTACTCCACCACCACCACCGTGCCCTTACTCCACTCCCCCCCACCACTGTGCCCCCCTCCACCAGTGCCCCCTCCACCATAGTGCCCCCTCTCACCACCCTCCACCACCACACACCACTCACCATGTCTCCGCCACCACAAGATCTGTACACCATCACCCTCCCCCACCATGTCTCTCCACACCACTCCAAACATACAATGGCATAAAAAATGTATTTACAACTCCACCAGGAGCTTCAAAAGTCAGTCAAGACCCAGGTGCAAATATGCCCAGGTACCACTTGTGTTGGAGACGTGCCTCGTCCCGCCCGTCCTGGCCTTGGAGAGGGTGCTGAGGGAAGGGCACGGAGATAAGGGGAAGGAAGAGGGTGGCGTTGCTAGGGAATGTGGTTGAGGGGAAAGTAAGGGTAAGGGATTTTTGGTGTGACAGGATTTTGAGTGCGTGTTAATGCGTGCGCGTCCTCTTTCATGTGGTGGGAATGAGGTGTTGTTTGCATGTGGGGCGGGGCGCCTCACAGCTGGGTGAACAGTGCTTCGGATTCGTAGTCCCGATGTTACGGGTTCGATCCCGGTGGAGGCGGAGACAAATGGGCAAAAATGTTTCTTTCACCCTGATGCCTCTGTTAGCTAGCAGTAAATAGGTACCTGGGAGTTAAACAGCTGCTACGGGCTGCTTCCTCGGGGGGGGGGTGTAACAAAAAGGAGGCCTGGTCGAGGACCGGGCCGCGGGGACGCTAAGCCCCGAAATCATCCCAAGATAACCTCAAGATATGTATGTCTATATTGCCACAAGCCGAGCGTTCTGATGTGGTACAGTAGCTGTAAGGCGGGGCTCTAGAGCTGAGTCTAGCTCCCAGGACACTGACGAATACCCTTCCCTATCACATCGCGTTATCACGCTACATCACAACATGCTCCGTCACAAGATAAATAACCTTCCTCTCGGTTATTTCCGAAGTTGTGGTGACCAACGTAGCAAAGACAGCGTACTATGAAAGCAGCTAATCGCCAAAATCTACTTTCTTAGCATCGGTTGATTGGGTTAGGTTAGGCTTGTTGGATTTCGTAAGTTGTTGCGAATCAAGAAAACAGGCTGCTGCGTCACACCCTCACACTGCGTCACACCCTCACACTGCGTCACACCCTCACACTGCGTCACACCCTCACATTTAGCCACATCACTATGTGACCCCACCTCACCCTCTGGTCAATAAGTAAAAAGGCTCGAGTCGATGACAATGCATACGCGTACGTCCTCAACACCGGAGGTGTCACTCAGTCTCCCACTACACCCAAACGTTCACTAGTAGCGTCCACTACACCCACACGCCCACTATACCCGCACGTCCACTACACCCACTATACCCGCACGTCCACTACACCCACTATACCCGCACGTCCACTACACCCACTATACCCGCACGTCCACTACACCCACTATACCCGCACGTCCACTACACCCACTATACCCGCACGTCCACTACACCCACTATACCCGCACGTCCACTACACCCACTATACCCGCACGTCCACTACACCCACTATACCCGCACGTCCACTACACCCGCACGTCCACTACACCCACACGCCCACTACACCCATACGCCCACTATACCCACTGCAGATTTTTCGTAACAAAATTACTCCCAAATACCCATACATATGTCAAGTCTTTTTTTATATCAAGTGATTCAAGAAGATGCCTACAACAGTCTCTAAACAAGGCAGTCAGTTTAGTCAAGTCTACATCAGCAAGTGGTGCCAACTCCCAGAGGTACTTGTAGCCGAGCCTATGCCTAGCAGTGCAATATGTGAAGTCGTGGTGAGACAACTGCCTTCATTTGGGAGTTGTCTTATATATATGTACCTAATTGCCAGAACGCACAACTCGGCCTAGTATGCAAGGCCCGATTTGCCAAATAGAAAGAGTGATTTTCGATATTTTGAAAAAATTGCTTCCAATTCGTAAATTTGAAAAAATAATAATAATATATTATGTTAAGAACATGAATTAACTTAGTTATGTTAGTTTAGGCTATGATACCTTACCTTGAGGTGCTTCCGGGGCTTAGCGTCCCCGCGGCCCGGTCGTCGACTAGGCCTCCTGGTTGCTGGACTGATCAACCAGGCTGTTGGACGCGGCTGCTCGCAGCCTGACGTACGAGTCACATCCTGGTTGGACAGGTATCCTTTGGAGGTGTTTGTCAAGTTCTCTCTTGGACACTGTGAGGGGTCTGCCAGTTATGCCCCTTATGTGTAGTGGAAGCGTGTTGAACAGTCTCGGGCCTCTGATGTTGATAGAGTTCTCTCTCAGAGTACCAGTTGCACCTCTGCTTTTCAACGGGGGTATTCTGCACATCCTGCCATGTCTTCTGGTCTCATGTGATGTTATTTCTGTGTGCAGGTTTGGGACCAGCCCCTCTACTATTTTCCTCGTGTAAATTATTATGTATCTCTCCCGCCTGCGCTCAAGGGAATACAGATTTAGGCTCTTTAGTCGGTCCCAGTAATTTAGATGTTTTACTGAGTGGATTCTAGCAGTAAAGGATCTCTGCACGCTCTCCAGGTCAGCAATTTCTCCAGCTTTGAAAGGGGCTGTCACTGTGCAGCAGTATTCCACTCGAGAGCACTAGCGTCTTGAAAAGTATTATCATCGGTACAGCATCTCTAGTGTGTACCGATGATGATACTTTTCAAAACGCTTCAAATGATAGGTTAGGTTCAAACGCTTCAAATGACAGGTTAGGTTTGGTCATATTTCTGTTAGTTTTAACTCAAATAAGACAAAAAATAAATAATATATAATGTAATGGAAGGCTTTATTATTTCATGAGTTTTTTTTTTAATATGTAACTTTAGGAAAACTCTGCTTATTATGCAAATCGGGCCTTGCATGTTAGGCCATCCCCACCATGCCTGTATCACCCTCCAAACACTACCTCACCCACAACCTCCCCCCTCCCTCCCCGACCTCACACCCTCTCACCTCACCCACAACAATGACAACAGCAGGCGAGGCTGGCCAACCATGCAGGGAAAGGCGTCATAATTCAGCTCGTCCTCTTACAGTTAAGTCTCAAAAATTCAGTAAATTTCCCGAACAGAAACTAACCGAGGACCCATGCATAGAAAACGTAGTTATTTGTGAGCTGCTATGATTTTATAGTACATCAAATTTCATCAGTTGGGAATTTTTACGTCAAAATGCAATGAGAGGAGAGGATAGGTTGCATAAATAAGCTTTAAGAGCGATCAAACTAATGGGTTGCAACTACAGTAAATGTGTCTGAGAATGTGGGAGAGAATGGCGGCAAGAAGAGCAATACAGACATAAGAGTGAGGCCTTAGCTGACAAAACCACCTTCTAGGTGCAGATAGAATCCAAATTCAGCAGCCCACACGATAATGTTGCCAGCGTTAGCCATAAGAACAGCCTTCTTGAACATGAGGGGTAGAATACTTTAGCGAGCTTAACTATGGCTGTCACGGCTCTCCGGTTCAGGGAGATTCTCTGTGCCTGCTATCCTGCACACATGGCTTGGCGTTCACATGTGCTCGGTCAACTGTGTATGTGTCGTGGATTAGTCTCTAGGAAAAAAGCAACTGGTTTCTATAACTACTGCGACAGGCTGACCCCATCCCTCCACACCTGCGATGTTACCAACTATATAACATTTTCCCATTTCCAACTATCAACATCTTCCTCTTCCCCCTCCCAAGGCCGCCACCTCCACACACAGTAGATAACAGGGGCTCGTTACCTCTGTATCACACCTGCCGAGTCCTTGGGTAGTTAAGGAACCTGACTTCTTGTTTGTTCTCCCGGGCAAATCGACGTCACTTTAAGTTGGGCGAGGCCGGCTTGTGTCTGCCCAGTTGACGTTTAAATTGCCTCGGTAAACTCTTGTCTCATGGTTCGATGCCTCGGTGAAGCGGAGACCAGGCTCTTGGGAGCCAGGCCCGTTGACGCGGAGAAGAGGACAGGAAGGCGAGTGAACCAGATCTGAGCAGGTAGGCGTCGAGCAAGACACGGATGATCAGGTTAACGAGGGCATGGCGCCAGAGAAAGCAAAAGGAGCCAACCCTTCCTGGACATAAGGCCATTACATCCAGCGGTCGACCCCACAGACGCATTCATAAATTTTTACATGCTTTTCATTCAAAACGGGAATTTTCTCAAATATAAATTAATATTATAACATATTAGCATATTGTGCATATATAGGCATAGGTTAGGTTAGGTGTTTAGGTTCTGTTTGCGATTATTTGTATTTGTAGTACGTGGGTGAAGCATTTACAGCGTTGTGGTTCGAACAAAATTTGCCAGTGAAGCACCTATTCCGGAAGTGTTCGAACGTCAACAGTTGTGAGTAGTATGTAAACCGTTTTTCATTCATAAATAGCATTCATTCATTCATTTATGCATTCATGAATGCATTCATCCATGCACCCGCCAAACCCCACGTTTGACGGGTGCATGGAATCACTTTTGGGTCTTCGTTTGGAGGACGGGCTGAAGGAGCAGTCGTAAAGCCAGTCAGGTTTGGCAATGTAGTTCTGAAATGGAAACTCCAGCGACCTGGAGCAAACAAGCCAGTTGCCAAGAGCAATGATTTAGTTCTATAAGCTCCTACCAAAGATGCTTGGGAAGAAATGATGTAAACGTGTGACAGATGGAGCGCCGAGATGCACCATAACGTTCACCCTGGCAAATGTACCGTAATAATTTTTAACGCGGCTTATACTATGTAATTCTTCAACTAAAAACAAGACAGATATTTCGGTAAAATAATATGTACATCAAGCAATCAGAGAAACAATGTTATGCAGAGTAGATGAGAACATTTTTACATCTAATCCTAAGTACAATTATTTAAAAGAGAATGTCTCAGTTTGTATGGTTATGACCCATGGGAAATCTTAACATTAGGCGGCTTTACTGTGTTAAGTGAACGGTAGTGAACGGTCAAGCAATTACTGTGTTGTTGAACTGTTGGGTGTCTGAGGAAAACATCACTCTCTACTCCAGTCAGTACGGGTAAGAACGTTTCCTAACCTTTTTAAGATTATAGTTCCCCAAAGGGTTACCCAATATGTCATCCATAACCCTCATCCCCAGACTGTCATGTGATGAGAAGCCTTCTTGAGTAACAAAAGTCCCACACGAGTAGCAAGAGGGATCGGTGTAGTTTGGAGAGAAGGCCACAGCTGAGCACACTGCACACCTGCCACAGCTGAGCACACTGCACACCTGCCCCAGCTGAGCACACTGCACACCTACCCCAGCTGAGCACACTGCACACCTGCCCCAGCTGAGCACACTGCACACTTGCCCCAGCTGAGCACACTGCACACTTGCCCCAGCTGAGCACACTGCACACCTGCCCCAGCTGAGCACACTGCACACCTGCCCCAGATGAGCACACTGCACACCTGCCCCAGCTGAGCACACTGCACACCTGCCCCAGCTGAGCACACTGCACACCTGCCCCAGCTGAGCACACTGCACACCTGCCCCAGCTGAGCACACTGCACACCTGCCCCAGCTGAGCACACTGCACACCTGCCCCAGCTGAGCACACTGCACACCTGCCCCAGCTGAGCACACTGCACACCTGCCCCAGCTGAGCACACTGCACACCTGCCCCAGCTGAGCACACTGCACACCTGCCCCAGCTGAGCACACTGCACACCTGCCCCAGCTGAGCACACTGCACACCTGCCCCAGCTGAGCACACTGCACACCTGCCCCAGCTGAGCACACTGCACACCTGCCCCAGCTGAGCACACTGCACACCTGCCCCAGCTGAGCACACTGCACACCTGCCCCAGCTGAGCACACTGCACACCTGCCCCAGCTGAGCACACTGCACACCTGCCCCAGCTGAGCACACTGCACACCTGCCACATCTGAGCACACTGCACACCTGCCACAGCTGAGCACACTGCACACCTGCCACAGCTGAGCACACTGCACACCTGCCACAGCTGAGCACACTGCACACCTGCCACAGCTGAGCACACTGCACACCTGCCACAGCAAGGAGAACAAGGAACCGCACGGAGAGAGAGCCAAACTAGTGGAGGTGGCGACAAGATACTTTCTAAGCCAACATGTCAGGGAACCCACTAGGATGAGGGGAAACGATGAACCAGCGAGACTCGACTTAGTCTTCACTCTGAATGACTCCGACATAAGGGAAATTGACTTCGAGGCCCCAGTAGGAATGAGCGACCACAGTGTACTGACGTATGAGTATCTGGTCGAAGAAGGGCAGAAGTACTCGAGAAAGGGAACTAAAAGCAAAAGGCTAGCATTCCGTAAGGGAAATTACGAGGAGATAAGAAAATTCCTAACGGATATAACATGGATAATCAGAGCTGAGGGGAAAGACGACCCAAGACATGATGGAATACATCACGCAGAAGTGCAAGGAGGCAGCAGAAAAGTTTATCCCGGCCCAAAAGGTAAAAAATGAAATGCAGATGAGAAACCCATGGTTTAATCAGAGATGTAAGCTAGCTAAGCAACAAAGTGAAAGAGTGTGGAGAAATTATAGAAATAACAGGACACTTGAGAGCAGAGAAGGTTACCAGAGAGCCAGGAATGAATATGTTAGGGTGAGAAGAGAGGCAGAAGGGCAATATGAAAACGACATAGCAAGCAAGGCTAAGACCCAACGCAAATTGCTGCACAGCCACATCAGGAGAAAGACAACAGTGAAGGAACAGGTAATGAAACTGTGGATAGGGGCAGACAGATTCACTACAAACGACAAAGAAGTGTACGAGGAACTGAATACGAAATTCTAGGAAGTCTTCACATTAGAGCAAGGAGAAGTTCCAGATATAAGAGAAGGAATAATTAACCAGGCATCACTAGAGGAATTTGAGATTACCAGTGGGGATGTAAGGAATCTTTTGCTAGAGTTGGATGTAA
>WNGS01167840.1:3532966-3563245 GCA_020271785.1 Procambarus virginalis | reverse complement strand
TGCCTCTGTTTTCCTAGTAGTAAATCATTACCCGGAGGGACGTTAGACGAATGTTGTTCAGGGTTTGCCATTCTAAGGAGGGTCAATAGTTCAACCTTGGGAAAAGGGGGGACGGAAAGGAAACCCGAATTCAAATCTCTAATGTACATACATACCATACACAGGTCTTCCTGCCCCCGACAGAACGAAATTATTATTGTAAGTGTGGGTTGGTCTGTTTGCTTTAAAGCTCTGTTCTTGTGATTTATTCTGTGTACAAAAATAGTCTTGTATTGGGAACACTTGCAGTAAGGTATCCAGTTACTTGAATCCAATTTTATATTACCACATTGAGACAAAAATTGATTAGATTTATACTTTCAACATTAATATTTAAGTTGTTTATTTTTTTGTTACTGGTGTCAAATGGAAAGGGAAGACAATTTAGATACCCAACCAAATACATCTCAATTTATTGCATAAATCAATTGTTTTTAACCACAGAGACAGACCAAAGAAAATTAAATTAAACCTAAAATTAGATCTAAGAAGCTATATATTTATATGATATGCATATGTCAGTGTAGAGAATTTTATTGCGGTTCCAATGATACCATACTCAACGATGTAGGATAAATATGGTCATCGCAATCATTAAGCGAGTGGAAACATTTGTTGTCTTTTTC
This sequence comes from Procambarus virginalis, assembly GCA_020271785.1. Classification (NCBI taxonomy): domain Eukaryota; kingdom Metazoa; phylum Arthropoda; class Malacostraca; order Decapoda; family Cambaridae; genus Procambarus; species Procambarus virginalis. The sequence continues at coordinate 3,562,580 of WNGS01167840.1, read as the reverse complement.
GTTTGGCGCTATCGCCAACACAGCTTTGGGCTTGAGAGCTTCTTGTTTCTGATTTGAACTGTTCAAACCAGTTTATGATTTGGCGGCATTTTATAAGTATGTTCTTATAGAGAATTCTATTGCGAACACAGTGATACCAAATTTTAATACGTACGACTACAATTAGTGCCACGACAGTCAAAAGAGTATACACTTTTCGCTTCTACCGCTTACCCCCGCGCTGCGCGAGACGCCCAAAGCGCACAGGGTAAGTTTTTTTATGCTTCCTAGGAAAGCGCTAAAGTGTTTAAAACTGTAGCAGCAGATCGGGTTAATTTGCACCGATTTCATTATGTAATGCACACATTAATGACATAAATCATGATACACTGTTCTTGTTATTACATTAATTTGTTGTGATTTTTAATTACATTATTAAGTCAACTTCAAGACCTTTATGCCAAAATATTTCACGTAAGCTGCCAAATGTGAAACTATCAAGTTCTGTTACATTACCATATAAGAGGAACCCCAGAGTAATGGCCAACACCACACGAGTCATAATCACTGCTTGGACATGGTGTAGAACAGGAGGAAGTTACCGTGTGTGATTAAAGTACAAAGAATAGAAAAACTTACCAAACTTTTCACTAAATGCATATTGAAAACAGATCAATACACCAAAACCAAAAAGAGAGAAGCAATATTAAAATGATACGTACCTGGATACCAGGATGGGGTTCATGTACTTCCAAGCCAGCCCATGCTTGACTTGTAGTAGCTTGGTCCAACATGCTGTTGTTTGGAATGGCCCGCAGGCCCACATTTAAGCCATCACAGCCCAGTTTGGTCCGGCAATCTTTGAAGAAAACTATCTAGTTTTCTCTAAGATCTCCATAGTTGCTTCCGGCAATATTTCTTATACTCGCTGGAAGTATGTTGAACAACCATGGAACCTCTGATGTTTGTGCAGTATTACTCTAATTGTGCATGTGGCACCCCACCTCTTCGTTGATGCTATTCTGCATTTTTCCAGTTATGTTCAAACTTCAGTATATTATTTTAATGTGTAGGTTTGGGACCTGGCGCTCCAGTATGTTCCATGTGTATATTATTTGATATCTCTCATCCCCTTTCTAGGGAGTTCATTTTGATGAGCTTTCAGACGATCCCAATGATTTGGGTGCTTTACATGTCCATGTATGTTCTCTATATTCCCTCTATTTCCAGCAACCTCTCCGCTCTGAAGGGGGGAAGGTGAGTCTCGAGTAGTTACTCAAGACGGGACAGCACAATGATTTGAATAGTACAACAATTATGATGGGATCCCTGGATTGAAAGTTCTCGTAATCCACTTCCCCTACCCCCGTACTTCTCTCCTCCCCTTTTCATAACTAGCTTTCCCGTCTTTTTTCCTATCATTTTCTGGCTTGACACTAACTATTTGCTTGTTTATGCTCCCTAAACGTTAGGTCGTCGGACATCATTAGTTCCAAATCCTTGACATTCTGTTTTCCTACTATTGGCCACATTTGTGTTTTGTATCCTATATTTTATTTAAGGTACTCATTTTTACAGTACCTGAGAGTACCTGGAATTTATCACTGGTTAACATCATGTTATTTTCAGCTGCCCAGGTTGAAAACTTAATTAATATATGCTTATAGTTTTTCAATGTTCTTCAGCACAGATAATTTTCATGCTAATTTTCTGTGTCATCTGGTAAGGATGATACGAAGCTTTGTTGACCTTGTATTTCTGTCTATATCTGATTTGGGAATAAGGAATAATGCAGTGGTGCAAGGACTGTACCTTGAGATAGATTAGCTTTTTTAACTACGCTCTTGGACTATTTTGTTTGGTTGACTGTTACTCTTTTGTGTTCTGTTAAGACCGACAAATTGAATATCCACCGTCCTACTTTACCTGGTATTCCCATTGACTTCATTTTGTTGCTGTCAACACTCCATTTAGTCACATTTTATCAAATTGCCTTTGCGAAGTTCCGTTATGTACTTTTGTTGTGGAGACGATTGTCATAATAACGTGGCTGAAAAATTCGTGTACTTTGTTTTTTCTTCCTAATGACTCGGTGATTTTGTTGTAGTTGTCAAGTAGCTACGAGAGGCATGATCTTACCACTCTAAATCCATTTTGGCCCGGGTTGTGAAGGTCATTAGTATCCATGAAATTGGTGACCTGTAGTCTCGGGTGATCATGCTCTCAAATTACTTTTATGGTGTGGGTCCGTTTATTGTACAACTGGTCTATAATTCTTAACCAATGCTTTTGATCCCTGTCCTTGCGTAGAGGGGCAATGTCTGCTGCGATTTTAAACGCATAGGTATCTCCACCCGTGTCCTAAGCTGTCCCCCTCACAACTATTACTGAGTACACCAACCCCTGATATATCATAGTTGCCAAACTTAGGGCACCAACCGGTAGTCTTTACATCTTACAGTGTTCTTAATACAAAAATGGCGCGGATGGTAGTGAGGTAACCAGGTAAGAGAATCTTCCCCCCCCCCCTTTCAACAGTCCATTAAACGTTAGAATACATGACACTGTAGAAGGTCTGTTGGCCCATACGACACCCGCTTGTCTGTTATATCCACAGACAAGAAATGCCAAGCGAAAGAACAAGCGAGAGGAGTAGCGGTGCCATAGGTAAAAATCTGAGGCACTGTATTTACAACAGAGGTCCACACCTGTCTACCCTCCCAACAACCATGAGAAATATTGCCAGAAAAAATATGGACATCTTCAAAGGCAATTCAAAATAGCAAACTAACAACAATCAACCTTGTTGGAACCGTTGTTAGCAGCCTGAAGCCCGCGCCCACGAGCTCAGAATCCCCTCACACTCGGGAGTTGAGAAACGCCCATAATATCCTTCTCCAGGTATGAACTTCATTTATATTCTAAATACAATTTATTATTATATTACACATGAAATAAATTTGAAACATTATACATTGGATTGTGTATTCATAGGTCCACACAATGTAGGTTATATAAGCAAGGAATATGCAGAGCGCTGGAACAATCCATCATGCTCACATCAATTGTGTAACCTGCGGTAATTTGTTCTAGGAAATGAACAACCCTTGTCTCCAACCAACATTTACTCATGTTCTTTCCCCAAATCTAACTTATCCAATTTTATATCAATTTATTTCGAGTATTAATATACATTGATATTATTTTATAAATATTTCTCTCTCTCATCCATTTATATACTTTCATCATGTCACATTCTCTAGTAAGACAAGTAAAGGGAGAATTAAACTTTTATCTTGCATTAAGAATTGTTTCCACCAAGTTTTCTACAAATTTTTGCATAATCCTGTGTACAATCATTTTATTAAAATTAAACAAAAGTAGGCCTCAATACAGAAGCCTCTTCAGAAAAAACAACATTACAAGTTTCACACTTAGTCCTGAACCCCATTTATGCTAGCTTTCTGGTTTCTTTGAAGTGACTAGATTATAATCTAATTTGGGATAAACTCCTACCACCCCACCTCCCACCAAATACCATCGGTTATCATTACTTTTTTTTTTTTTTTTTTTTGTAATGAACCTTGTGTTACACAGTATCAAAGGCCATGCTAAAGATACAACGTCACAATACTATCTCGCTATAACCCGTGCTTCAAATATACTGGATATAGAATGGAAGTAAATGTATTCAATATGAGCAACCCTTAGTAAAACCATGGTAATAATACCGGATACTATTTTATTTGGGTTCTCCAACCTGTCCATTGCGACCTATTGGTAAATCTTAAAAGATCAATATGAGGCCATGTTTGGCACCCCAATAAACAACATACATACCAGCTAAGCATACCTGGAGAGGGTTCGGAGAGTTTTCCAACTCCCGGAGCCCAGGCCTGGGGCCAGGCTTCCACGGCCCAGGCTTTGACTTGTGATAATCTTGGTCCTGCAGGCTTGGAGCGGCCCGCACGGCCACATATTCACTACAGCCCCCTGGTTGGTTCTTTGTACGCACTTCTTACAAGAACTTGTCTAAATGCTTCTTCAAGACATCCACCTTTGTTTCGGGCAATATTTTTCTAATGACTTGCTGGGAGGGTGTTGAACAGGCGTGGACCCCTGATGTTCAAACATTGCTCTCTGATTGGCACGCTCTACGCCACACTGGTTCTATTCTGCATTTCCTTTCCTATCGCTTTTTTGCTCCAATATGTTGTTATTCTTGTTTGTAAATTTTGGACCTGGCCCTTCCAGTATCTTCCCTATGTTTATGGTATTTAATACTTCTCTCATTTCGTTTCTATAGAGTACACTTTGAGACGGTCCCTCCCTCATACCTCTGTACCGTTACATAATGGTCATACAACCTGAGATTCCACTGAATCCAGAGTGTATGGCGGTCACATGTAAAAACTTTTTGACTGGCCTTCAGACGTCCTGTGGATTCAGTGAAATCCCAGGTTATATAAACCATGTCACTGTACAGAGATAAGGTGCATGGCTGGGAGTATTCGCTGGGTTAAGTTACTACTTGCTTGATACCTGCCTTTTGATCTAGGTCCAGGGAGTGTTGTTGTACTTGCTCTACCATCACTTTTCTCTATTGGGTCCATATTGCTATATGATATCCCTGAGCCTGTATAGCAACATATTTTATTTTCGTTATCTTTAGCACGAAAAGTCCTGTCCAGATACCCTACCTGGAACCTACATCTAAATCAGTGTGATTACTATATATCCTTTTGTTGGCCAGCATACCTTGGAAGCAGGGTTCTGTGGGAGGTTGCTATTTCCCCGAGCCTTTCGGCCGAGGCCCCCGGACCCGCCTGGAGGAACTGAGCTTATCCCCCTCGCAACACTCGTCCTCCAGGGCAGAGAAGGCATTTGCAATCCTTACAGCAGGAGCAACTAATCTATAAAAAATGGACGACATGATACACCACCTATTAATAACAGGGAGTGCTGATACTGTTAGATACTGGTACCAGCAATGAAATTACAACATCTTGATTTGTAATTATAGTTTAATCTAGTATTCGCTACAATCTTTTGCCCCAGCTCCGAAGGATACCTGATCAACCAGGCTGCGAGCACCAACGTCTAATAGCCTGGTTGACCAGACCACCAACCAGGAGGCTACCTAGTTAAAGACTGGGCTGCATGGAATATCGACACCCAAAGCCAACAATTGTGCGTAACCACACGGACTGCCAGGAACGTATTTTTTTTTGGCCCAACTGACTTGAAATATGAATGGCTGGAAATTATGCTCCTCCCCCCCCCCCCCTTAGAGAAGTACTTTATAAAATTATAAGAAAGGATCCCAAGAACAGAACACGATGATCTGGAAACAGCTACCCGAGTTAGAAAACAAATTGTTCTAGGAATTCAACAATGCCAAATACAATTACTGAACACGCAATGACAGACTAACACTATATGCAGAAAGACCTGCATAAGCAATGTTTAAGGCAAACATTGTGAGCCAGCCTAATGGTCGATACCTGTTGAACACTACCTTACACGAGACCAGTACTGAAATAGGCGGGTTCTGCAAAGACATAAAAAGTCCAAAAAAGACTTTAATATCCAGAAAGAGAGATGGGAACACTGATCACAACATATTGTATCAGGATTCTTTAGGAGGACTTAATAGGGTGTAAACAGGAGACGAGATGTTCCGATGTGCGCAAGAAAAATTCACGGGTCATGTATGGAAAGCCAGTTATTTTGTGTTGAGAACACTAACCCCTCCTCCCGTTTAGGACAGCAGTTTTTTTTACATGCCACCATAGTCAAAGATTGATCGTTCTAAGACAATTTGATCGTAGAATTTTGTTACTATACACTTAATTAGTCGGAAAAAAATGAAATAAAATCAAGCATAATATTCCTAGGCCTAGGATTAGCAAAACACATATGTTACTATATTAGGGCCTCGGATTATCATGTATTAGGCCTCAGGACAGGTCTAGGTTAGTTTGTCTTTTGCAACATGCAATATTAAATCTTTTTCCGGTTTGTCCAAATTCAATAGTACCGATTTATACTTTCTACTTACGATTGTAACGTCGGGTATATGTACGCTATGGTCCCCATCGTTACTGTAAGTACCATCCAAACAGGAGGATGGACTGGAGAATAACACTTGAATTTAATGAGATAGGTTGAAGAGTTAATCAAGGCTAGCTCTGTTTACAATTATAAAAGCAAATATGATATAAAACAAAAGTTGTCTGGCGTCATTGTATCACGTGACGGACAACACAGTAAGGTGAGGGTCTTCGAGCAGGGACTCTGCCCAGCAAGCACACCTCTGAGTACGTGTCCTACCGAATGCTCCAGAGGTCGTAGATGCCCTTAAACGAGCTTCCTCTAGAGTCACCTCCTTGAGAGTTTCCACTCAGGGCCACGGGACCCTCCGGTAGTGCCCTGGAACGGCTTACCCCGAGTCTCCAAAGGACCTCCTCGGGTGTCCTCAGCACTGTTCCCATAAGTCAGCAGGAAGAGAGAAATCGACTGTAAATGTCATTCTCTGCTGTCTTTCTTTCCTGTTAACTCTCTTTCCAGAACTTCCTCCCCCCCCCCCTTTTCTCCACCTCTAGGAAAAGGTACTTGTGTACTAGTGGAGAGAGAACAGAAAAATTGGAATATAATGATTAATAATAAGAGAAGCGATAATACACATAGGGGAAGGGGGTTATTGAAACACTCAAACTAATCACTTGCAATAATAATGGAATATATTAGTTTATTCCATTAATCTGTAGTTTTATTAATCATTTTACAATAGAACTTATAATTCAATGATTATAATTTCTTGCAGCGTATATATAGGTTATTACTGGTTTCTTAAGGTCTCCTTTAGGCCTAGAAGTATTAAAAACCATTTTTTAACGTCTTAAACCAAAACGTAGTAATGCTTGTACGTTCTCGGCAATTCAATTTAGGTTCATCCATCTAATTAAGAGCACTTTTGCAACCATTCGCCCTCGCCCACAGGAATACGTGCCCTGACTCTCTCCGTCTTAGTTGAGAGGCGGGACCAAGAGCCGAGAAGCTCATACCCCCGCAAGCACAACTGAGGCGAGGACAGGTATACCAAGGCATCAACCACGAGACCTTAATTAAACCACCAAAGCGCCCACCCGCGGTGATGTCGGTGTTACCGACTGTACCTTGGGATATAGTTGAGGGTAGGTCTTCTTGTAGTGGCGAGGCCCCGGAGGAGTTGGGGTGAGGATGGTTGTTGTAGGCTCCACGTTCGGCCGGCACACACGTCCTTTATCCATCCGATGCTCTGACGCAGGTCCGCCACAGTAATTTCTCCCGTTTCCTGCACGTGGCCGCGTGCACTGTTGAAATCTGTAGATAGGAAAACAAACAGAGATGAAGAAACAACGCGAAGCATCGTTTTTTAATAAACTCAATACAACGTCTCGGGTTTTGACGAAGACTTAAATTGTTTATAGATTGAAATGTGCACTGCGCGCGCGCACAACCTCGCACTGAGACAGGTGCACAGGTGGAAACTGAGTGACCAAATTGAGCCACCGAGATATTAGAAAGAACTTTTTTCAGTGTCAGATGTGGTTGACATAATGGAGATGCATTAGGACAGTTATTGTGATTGTGGATTCTAGGCAGACTCCATACCCCGTTTCAAGTGTCGATATGATAGAGCCCAATAGGTCCAGGAACCTGTACACCTGTTGTTTGATGGTTGAAAGGTGGGACCAAAGAGGCAGAGTTCAACCCCTGCAAGCACAAGCACGTAACTACAACTAGGTGAGTACACACAGGGCCTCGCGGCTGATATGGACTAGCGCTCTGGTGTTTGGTCGTAGTCCTAAGGGCCAGGTGGGTTCGATCATAGGCAAGAAACAAATAGGCAGTTTCTTTTACTCTGTTGCTCCTGTTCACCCAAGAGCAGATAGGTACCTTGGGAGTTAGACAGCCGCAACGGGCTGCTTCTTGGGTGATGTGCCGTCTGTTAGAAATTATATGTAGTAGACAAAGAGGAAAAATTTACTGGTTAAAAAGGCGGGGTACAAGATGCTAATGTACCCATCCGATTCTGTAGATACCAAACAGTTCAATATACACACTATGGTACAAGGATGAGATAGTAAGAGCGGACTGAAGGAATTGTAACTTACGTTAGAGGAATATAAAAGGATTAAAGATGCCTCAGATGAGGTCAGATGATCTAGAAAGTTGTTCTCTTTAGCGTGAGAGTAGTGGAGAAATTGAATGCACTGAATTGGTAGCACATTGTGGAAGTTTCTTCACTTACATTTAAACTAGCTTTAAACCTAGGTATGATAGAAGAACAGGAGTCATTGCTTTTAACAACAGACGGCTATAAAGGCGGGATCCAAGAGCCATACACTCCGACTCTGGCCAGGCACAAATAGGTGAATACATACACATCGCCGAAAGGTGGCAAGTAGGGAGGTGAAATCTAATATATAACCAAATCGTGTCATGTGTCCTTCAGTCTAGGTGAACTAGAGCCAGGAGCCACCTGCCAGATACCTGCTTGATGGGTTCTAGAGAGGAGTTCTACTCCACAAGACTGGCCTTGACTTCCGTTGAGAGTTTGGATCCACCAGGCTGATTGTTGGAGCGGGCCCGCAGGGCCCACATACTCACCACAAATATGGTGTACCATATTCAATATCACCAAGAACTACGAGTCAGACATAAACCTTCACCTATTATATACTAAACGCTGCCAACAATTTCGAGACGCTTATCTCTGCTACACTGTTTACACGGAAGCATCTACAGATCCAGCACAAGGGCTGACCCGTTACCAAACTCGCAGGATGGGGAAAAAGACCACACAGCAGCAGCGTGCTTAAGGACCCAATAAGCCTTGTGCTTTAAGAAGCAACTTCTAAGGGAGGACAAATGGACAACAATCCACTTCTAAGGTGGTAGAGGCTAGGCCAGGTGTCCCGGCCGTCCACGGTGGTAGGCCAGGTGTCCCGGCCGTCCACGGTGGTAGGCCAGGTGTCCCGGCCGTCCACGGTGGTAGGCCAGGTGTCCCGGCCGTCCACGGTGGTAGGCCAGGTGTCCCGGCCGTCCACGGTGGTAGGCCAGGTGTCCCGGCCGTCCACGGTGGTAGGCCAGGTGTCCCGGCCGTCCACGGTGGTAGGCCAGGTGTCCCGGCCGTCCACGGTGGTCGGCCAGGTGTCCCGGCCGTCCACGGTGGTCGGCCAGGTGTCCCGGCCGTCCACGGTGGTCGGCCAGGTGTCCCGGCCGTCCACGGTGGTCGGCCAGGTGTCCCGGCCGTCCACGGTGGTAGGCCAGGTGTCCGGCCGTCCACGGTGTAGGCCAGGTGTCCCGGCCGTCCACGGTGGTAGGCCAGGTGTCCCGGCCGTCCACGGTGGTAGGCCAGGTGTCCGGCCGTCCACGGTGGTAGGCCAGGCTGTCCCGGCCGTCCACGGTGGTAGGCCAGGTGTCCCGGCCGTCCACGGTGGTAGGCCAGCTGTCCCGGCCGTCCACGGTGGTAGGCCAGGTGTCCCGGCCGTCCACGGTGGTAGGCCAGGTGTCCCGGCCGTCCACGGTGGTAGGCCAGGTGTCCCGGCCGTCCACGGTGGTAGGCCAGGTGTCCCGGCCGTCCACGGTGTAGGCCAGGTGTCCCGGCCGTCCACGGTGGTAGGCCAGGTGTCCCGGCCGTCCACGGTGGTAGGCCAGGTGTCCCGGCCGTCCACGGTGGTAGGCCAGGTGTCCCGGCCGTCCACGGTGGTAGGCCAGGTGTCCCGGCCGTCCACGGTGGTAGGCCAGGTGTCCCGGCCGTCCACGGTGGTAGGCCAGGTGTCCCGGCCGTCCACGGTGGTAGGCCAGGTGTCCCGGCCGTCCACGGTGGTAGGCCAGGTGTCCCGGCCACGTCGTCCACCGCGTCCAGGGTAGGCCAGGTGTCCAGGCCGTCCACGGTGGTAGGCCAGGTGTCCCGGCCGTCCACGGTGGTAGGCCAGGTGTCCAGGCCGTCCACGGTGGTAGGCCAGGTGTCCAGGCCGTCCACGGTGGTAGGCCAGGTGTCCAGGCCGTCCACGGTGGTAGGCCAGGTGTCCAGGCCGTCCACGGTGGTAGGCCAGGTGTCCCGGCCGTCCACGGTGGTAGGCCAGGTGTCCCGGCCGTCCACGGTGGTAGGCCAGGTGTCCAGGCCGTCCACGGTGGTAGGCCAGGTGTCCAGGCCGTCCACGGTGGTAGGCCAGGTGTCCAGGCCGTCCACGGTGGTAGGCCAGGTGTCCAGGCCGTCCACGGTGGTAGGCCAGGTGTCCAGGCCGTCCACGGTGGTAGGCCAGGTGTCCAGGCCGTCCACGGTGGTAGGCCAGGTGTCCAGGCCGTCCACGGTGGTAGGCCAGGTGTCCCGGCCGTCCACGGTGGTAGGCCAGGTGTCCCGGCCGTCCACGGTGGTAGGCCAGGTGTCCCGGCCGTCCACGGTGGTAGGCCAGGTGTCCAGGCCGTCCACGGTGGTAGGCCAGGTGTCCAGGTCAGAGCACGGAACACCAACGGGGGAGGCGTACACCAGGAGGGAGAGTTATGTCGGCTTAAATCACTCGTACAACAATAGCAGGAGCTGAAGAGATCTGTGCCGGAGTTGATCACGCTGACACGAGGCTGGACACGTGTGATGGCTATCATGATGCACGGCCAGCCCACCTTCAGCGTCTTCTGCTCCGCCTGCGGCAGGTGGCTACCACATCTGCCTCCCAGGTACAGTCAAACTGGTGTTCCATCCTTAAAGTTAGCAGCCTACAGCGGTCCAGCAGTTAGCAATCTTTGGCGTCGTGTGGCTCTACAACTTCTTGCAATGTTGAGTTTGTGGTGTTGCGTAGTGGGTGTGTGGAGTGTGTAAATGGATCGGGCAATTAACTATGAATGCGCGGCAAGAATATATGAGTTTACGAATCAGCACCGTCCGTCGGCGTTCCCTTTTTTGTTTTTTGGTTGTTGAGAGAGAGACCAAGAGATGGAATTCCCGGAGCCAGTTAGCAACACGCAACACCACAAACTCAACATTGCAAGAAGTTGTAGAGCCACACGACGCCAAGATTGCTAACTGCTGGACCGCTGTAGGCTGCTAACTTTAAGGATGGAACACCAGGTTTGGACTGTAACCTGGGAGGCAGATGTGGTGCCACCTGCCGCGGCGGAGCAGAAAGACGCTGAAGGTTGGGCTGGCGTGCATCATGATTAGCCATACAAGTGTCCAGCCTCGGGTCAGCGGATCAACTCCGGCACGACCTCTTCAGCTCCTGATAGTTGTACGAGTGATTTAAGCCGACATAACTCTCCCTCCTGGTGTACGCCTCCACCGGTGGTGTTCCGGGCTCGACCTGTGACACATGGTCATACCACCGTGGACGGCCTGGGAACACCTGGCCTACCACCGTGTACGGCCGGGCCCTGGACACCTGGCCTACCACCGTGGACGGCCTGGACACCTGGCCTACCACCGTGGACGGCCTGGACACCTGGCCTACCACCGTGGACGGCCTGGACACCTGGCCTACCCACCGTGGACGGCCTGGACACCTGGCCTACCACCGTGGACGGCCGGACACCTGGCCTACCACCGTGGACGGCCGGGACACCTGGCCTACCACCGTGGACGGCCTGGACACCTGGCCTACCACCGTGGACGGCCTGGACACCTGCCTACCACCGTGGACGGCCTGGACACCTGGCCTACCACCGTGGACGGCCTGGACACCTGGCCTACCACCGTGGACGGCCGGGACACCTGGCCTACCACCGTGGACGGCCGGGACACCTGGCCTACCACCGTGGACGGCCGGGACACCTGGCCTACCACCGTGGACGGCCGGGACACCTGGCCTACCACCGTGACGACGGCCGGACACCTGGCCTACCACCGTGGACGGCCGGGACACCTGGCCTACCACCGTGGACGGCCGGGACACCTGGCCTACCACCGTGGACGCCCGGGACACCTGGCCTACCACCGTGGACGGCCGGGACACCTGGCCTACCACCGTGGACGGCCGGGACACCTGGCCTACCACCGTGGACGGCCGGGACACCTGGCCTACCACCGTGGACGGCCGGGACACCTGGCCTACCACCGTGGACGGCCGGGACACCTGGCCTACCACCGTGGACGGCCGGGACACCTGGCCTACCACCGTGGACGGCCGGGACACCTGGCCTACCACCGTGGACGGCCGGGACACCTGGCCTACCACCGTGGACGGCCGGGACACCTGGCCTACCACCGTGGACGGCCGGGACACCTGGCCTACCACCGTGGACGGCCGGGACACCTGGCCTACCACCGTGGACGGCCGGGACACCTGGCCTACCACCGTGGACGGCCGGGACACCTGGCCTACCACCGTGGACGGCCGGGACACCTGGCCTACCACCGTGGACGGCCGGGACACCTGGCCTACCACCGTGGACGGCCGGGACACCTGGCCGACCACCGTGGACGGCCGGGACACCTGGCCGACCACCGTGGACGGCCGGGACACCTGGCCGACCACCGTGGACGGCCGGGACACCTGGCCGACCACCGTGGACGGCCGGGACACCTGGCCTACCACCGTGGACGGCCGGGACACCTGGCCTACCACCGTGGACGGCCGGGACACCTGGCCTACCACCGTGGACGGCCGGGACACCTGGCCTACCACCGTGGACGGCCGGGACACCTGGCCTACCACCGTGGACGGCCGGGACACCTGGCCTACCACCGTGGACGGCCGGGACACCTGGCCTACCACCGTGGACGGCCGGGACACCTGGCCTAGCCTCTACCACCTTAGAAGTGGATTGTTGTCCATTTGTCCTCCCTTAGAAGTTGCTTCTTAAAGCACAAGGCTTATTGGGTCCTTAAGCACGCTGCTGCTGTGTGGTCTTTTTCCCCATCCTGCGAGTTTGGTAACGGGTCAGCCCTTGTGCTGGATCTGTAGATGCTTCCGTGTAAACAGTGTAGCAGAGATAAGCGTCTCGAAATTGTTGGCAGCGTTTAGTATATAATAGGTGAAGGTTTATGTCTGACTCGTAGTTCTTGGTGATATTGAATATGGTACACCATATTTGTGGTGAGTATGTGGGCCTGCGGGCCGCTCCAAGCAACAGCCTGGTGGACCAAACTCTCACAAGTCAAGCCTGGCCTCGGGCCAGTCTTGTGGAGTAGAACTCCTCTCAGAACCCCATCAAGCAGGTATCTGGCAGGTGGCTCCTGGCTCTAGTTCACCTAGACTGAAGGACACAGAACGATTTGGTTATATATTAGATTTCACCTCCCTACTTGCCACCTTTCGCGTGTGTATGTATTCACCTATTTGTGCCTGCAGAGTCGAGTGTTGGCTCTTGGATCCCGCCTTTCTAGCCGCCTGTTGTTAAAAGCAATGACTCCTGTTCTTCTATCATACCTAGGTTTAAAGCTAGTTTAAATGTAAGTGAACTTCCACAATGTGCTCATTCAGTGCATTCCATTTCTCCACTACTCTCACGCTAAAAGAAAACTTTCTAACATCTCTGACTCATCTGAGCATCTTATCTTTTTTATTCCTCTAACGTCAAGTTCAATTCCTTCAGTCGCTCTTCATATCTCATCCCTTGTACCTGTGTGTATATTTACTGTTTGTATCTACAGAATCGGGTCATTAGCTCTTGGACCCCGCTTTTCTAACATTTATTTTTCCTCTATTATTTATACTACATATATTTCTACACACACACATCCCCAAGAAGCAGCCCGTGGCAGCTGTCTAACTCCCAGGTACCTATCTGCTCTTGGGTGAACAGGAGCAACAGAGTAAAAGAAACTGCCTATTTGTTTCTGCCTATGATCGAACCCTGGCCCTTAGGACTACGACCCCAGAGCGCTGTCCATTCAGCTGCGAGGCCCCTGTGTGTACTCACCTAGTTGTGTTTGCGGGGGTTGAGCTCTGGCTCTTTGGTCCCGCCTTTCAACCATCAAACAACAGGTGTACAGGTTCCTGAGCCTATTGGGCTCTATCATATCTACACTTGAAACTGTGTATGGAGTCAGCCTAGATCCACATCACTTCCTAATGCATTCCATTTGTCAACCACTCTGACACTAAAAAAGTTCTTTCTAATATCTCTGTGGCTCATTTGGGCACTCAGTTTCCACCTGTGTCCCTTTGTGCGTGTGTGCGCGCGCGTGCACATTTCAATCTATAAACAATTTAAGTCTTCGTCAAAACCCGAGACGTTGTATTGACTTTTAACGATGCTCCGTTGTTTCTTCATCTCTGTTTGTTTTCCTATCTACAGATTTCAACAGTGCACGCGGCCACGTGCAGGAACGGGAGAACTACTTGGCGGACCTGCGTCAGGCACGGTGGATAAAGGACGTGGTGCCGGCCGACGTGCCTACAACAACCTCCCTCACCCCCAACTCCTCCCGGGGCCTCGCCACTAGCAGAAGACCTCCCCTCAACTATTCCCAAAGGTACAGTCGGTAACCGCATCACCGCGGGTGGGCGCTTTGGTGGTTTAATTAAGGTCTCGTGGTTGTGCCTTGGTATACCTGTCCTCGCCTAGTTGTGCTTGCGGGGGTTGAGCTCTGGCTCTTTGGTCCCGCCTCTCAACTAAGACTGAGAGAGTAGGCACGAGTTCCTGTGGGCGAGGGCGAATGGTTGCAAAAGTGCTCTTAATTAGATGGATGAACCTAAATTGAATGGCCGAGAACGTACACATTACTACGTTTTGGTTTAAGACGTTAAAAAAGGGTTTTTAATACTTCTAGGCCTAAAGGAGACCTTAAGAAACCAGTAATAACCTATATATACGCTGCAGAAATTATAATCATTGAATTATAAGTTCTATTTAAAATGATAAAAAATACAGATTAATGGAATAAACTAATATATTCCATTATTATTGCAAGTGATTAGTTTGATTGTTTCAATAACCCCCTTCCCCTATGTATATTATCGCTTCTCTTATTATTAATCATTATTTCCAATTTTTCTGTTCTCTCCACTAGTACACAAGTACCTTTTCCTAGAGGTGGAGAAAAGGGGGGGGGGAGGAAGTCGGGAAAGAGAGTTAACAGGAAAGAAAGGCAGCAGAGAATGACATTTACAGTCGATTTCTCTCTTCCTGCTGACTATGGGACAGTGCTGAGGACACCCGAGGAGGTCCTTTGGAGACTCGGTACCGTTCCAGGGCACTACCGGAGGGTCCCGTGGCCCTGAGTGGAAACTCTCAAGGAGGTGACTCTAGAGGAAGCTCGTTTAAGGGCATCTACGACTCTGGAGCATTCGGTAGGACACGTACTCAGAGGTGTGCTTGCTGGGCAGAGTCCCTGCTCGAAGACCCTCACCTTACTGTGTTGTCCGTCACGTGATACAATGACGCCAGACACTATTGTTTTTATCATATTTGCTTTTATAATTGTGAACAGAGTTAGCCTTGATTAACTCTTCACCTATCTCATTAAATTCAAGTGTTATTCTCCAGTCCATCCTCCTGTTTGGATGGTACTTACAGTAACGATGGGGACCATAGTACATATACCGACGTACATCGTAATTAGAAAGTATAAATCGGTACTATTGAATTTGGACAAACCGGAAAAGATTTACTATTGATGTTGCAAAGACAAACTAACCTAACTGTCCTAGGCCTAATACATGATATCCGAGGCCTAATATAGTACATATGTGTGCTATCCTAGGCCTAGGAATATTTATGCTTGATTTTAGTTTCATTTTTTTTTCGGACTATTAAGTGTATAGTACAAAATTCTACTATCAAATTGCTTAGAACGTCAATCTTTGTACTATGGTGCATGTAAAAAAAACTGCTGTCTAAACGGGAGGATGGGTTGTGTTCTCACACAAAATAACTGCTTCCATACATGCCCGTGATTTTTCTTCCACATCTGAACATCTCGTCTCTGTTTACCCCTATTAAGTCCTCCTAAGAATCCTGTACAATATGTTGTGATCATGTTCCCTCTCTCTTCTGTATTATAAAGTCTTTTTTGTACTTGTTATGTCTTGCAGAACCCGCATATTCCAGTACTGGTCTCGTGTAGGTAGTGTTCAAGGTTCGCCATTGCTGCTCACATGTTTGCCTAACATGCTATGCAGGCTTCTGCATAGTGTTAGTCTGTTCATGCGTGTTCCAGTATTGTATTTGGCATTGTTGATTCCTAGAACATTTTGTTTTCTAACTCGGGTAGCTGTTTCCAGATCATCGTGTTCTGTTCTTGGGATCCTTTCTTATAATTTTATAAAGTACTTCTCTAAGGGGGGGGAGCAGCATAATTCCTCCATTCATATTTCAGTCAGTTGGCATCTTCTGCAGTCGTGTGGCTACCAATTGTTGGCTTTGGGTGTCGATATTCCATGCAGCCCAGTCTTTAACTAGGCCTCCTGGTTGGTGGTCTGGTCAACCAGGCTATTAGACGTTGGTGCTCGCAGCCTGGTTGATCAGGTATCCTTCGGAGCTGTGGCAAGATTTTATCGAATACTATATTAACTATATTCAAATCAAGATGTTTAATTTCATTGCTGGTACCGTACTAACAGTATCAGCCTCCCTGTTATTTGGTGGTGTCTGTCCATTTTTTATAGATTAGTTGCTCCTGCTGTAAGGATTTCAAATGCCTTCTCTGCCCTGGAGGACGAGTGTTGCGAGGTGATAGCTCAGTCTCCAGGCGGTCGGGCCTCGGGCCGGGCTCGGGGAATAGAAGCACTCCCAGAACCCTCTCCAGGTATGCTGGCCAACAAAAGGATATATAGTAATCACACTGATTTAGATGTAGGTTCCAGGTAGGGTATCTGGACAGGACTTTTCGTGCTAAAGATAACGAAAATAAAATATGTTGCTATACAGGCTCAGGGATATCATTAGCAATATGGACCATGAGAAAATTGATAGGAGCAAGTACAACAACTCCCTGGACCTCGTCAAGCAGGTATCAAGCAAGTAGTAACTTAACCCAGCGAATACTCCCAGCCATGCACCTTATCTCTGTACAGTGACATGGTTATATAACCTGGGATTTCACTGAATCCACAGGACGTCTGAAGGCCAGTCAAAGTTTTTACATGTGACCGCCATACACTCTGGATTCAGTGGAATCTCAGGTTGTATGACCATTATGTAACGGTACAGAGGTATGAGGGACCGTCTCAAAGTGTACTCTATAGAAACGAAATGGGAGAGGTATTAAATACCATAAACATGGAAGATACTGGAAGGCCAGGTCCAAAATTTACACAGAATAACAACATATTGGAGCAAAAGATATGGAAGGAAATGCAGAATAGAACCAGTGTGGCGTAGAGGTGCCAATCAGAGAGCAATGTTTGAACATCAGGGGTCCACGGCTGTCCATCAACCTCCCAGCAAGCATTAGAAATATTGCCGAAACAAAGGTGGATGTCTTGAAGCATTTAGACAAGTTCTTGTAAGAAGTGCTTACAAGAACCAACCAGGCTGTAGTGAATATGTGGGCCTGCGGGCTGCTCCAAGCCTGCAGGACCAAGTTATCACAAGTCAAGCCTGGCCTTGGAAGCCTGGCCCCAGGCCGGGCTCCGGGAGTTGGAAAACTCTCCGAACCCTCTCCAGGTATGCTTCTGGTATGTTGTTTATTGGGGTGCCAAACATGGCCTCATATTGATCTTTTAAGATTTACCAATAGGTCCAATGGACAGGTTGGAGAACCCAAATAAAATAGTATCCGGTATTATTACCATGGTTTTACTAAGGGTTGCTCATATTGAATACATTTACTTCCATTCTATATCCAGTATATTTGAAGCCGTTTATAGCGAGAAGTATTGTGACGTATCTTTAGCATGGCCTTTCATACTGTGTAACACAAGGTTCATTACAAAATTAATGAAACCTGATGGTATTTGGTGGGGGTGGGGTGTAGGGTTTATCCCAAATTGGATTATAATCTAGTCACTTCAAAGAAACCAGAAAGCTAGCATAAATGGGGTTCAGGACTAAGTGTGAAACTTGTAATGTGTTTTTCTGAAGGCTCTGTATTGAGGCCTCTTTTTGTTTAATTTTTATAAATGATTTACACAGGATTTGCAAATTTTGTAGAACTTGGAAACAATTCTTATGAAGATAAAAGTTTAATTCTCCCTTTACTTGTCTTACTAGAGAATGTGACATGATGAAAGTATATAAATGGATGAGAGAGAGAAATATTTTAAATATATCAATTTATATTAATACTCGAAATAATTGATATAAATTGGATAAGTTAGATTTGGGAAAGACATGAGTAAATGTTGGTTTGGAGACAGGGTTGTTCATTTCTAGAACAAATTACCAGGTTACACAATTGATGTGAGCATGATGGATTGTTCCAGCGCTCTGCATATTCCTTGCTTTATATAAACTACATTGTGTGCCTATGAATACACAATCCAATGTATAATGTTTCAAATTTATTTCATGTGTAATATAATAATAATTTGTATTTATATAAATGAGTTCATACCTGGAGAAGGTTTTGGAGGTTTCTCAACTCCCCGAGTGTGGGGGCTTCTGAGCTCTGGCCGGGCTTCAGGCTTCTAACACGGTCCAACAGGTTGTTGTTGTTGTTGCTTTTTGATTGCCTTTTGAAGAAGTCCACCTTAGTTCTGGCAATATTTCTCATGGTTGTTGGGAGGGTAGACAGGTGTGGACCTCTGTTGTAAATACAGTGCTCAGATTTTTACCTATGGCACCTCTACTCCTCGCTTGTTCTTTGCTGCATTTCTTTCTGTGGATATCAACAGAAGCGGGTTCGTATGGGCCAACAGACCTTCTACAGTGTCATTTATTCTAACGTTTAATGGACTGTTGAAAGGGGGGGGGAGATTCTCTTACCTGGTACCTCACATACCTCCTCGCCATTTTGTATTAAGACACTGTAAGTATGTAAAGACTACCGGTTGTGCCCTAAGTTTGGGCACTATGATATATCAGGGTTGGTGTACTCAGTATAGTGTGGAGGACAAGCTTGGACACGGGGGGAGATACCTGATGCGTTCAAATCAGCAGACATGCCCCCTCTACGCAAGGAAGGGATCAAAGCATTGGCTAAGAATTATAGACCAGTTGCAATAACGTCCCACAAAGTATTTGAGAGCATGATCAGGAGTCAGGTCACCAGTTTCCTGGAGACCAATGACCTCCACAACCCAGGCCAACATGGATTTAGAGTGGTAAGATCATGCCTCTCGTAGCTACTTGACAACTACAACAAAATCACCGAGTCATTTGAAGAAAAAACAAAGTACACGAATTTTTCAGCCACGTTATTATGACTCGTCTCCACAAAGTACACGGACTTCGCAAAGGCATTTGATAAATGTGACTATGGAGTGACAGCACACAAAATGAAGTCAGTGGAAATACCAGGTAAAGTAGGACGGTGGATATTCAATTTTCTGTCTTAACAGAACACAAAGAGTAACAGTCAACCAAATAAAATAGTTCAAGCGTAGTTAAAAGCTATCTATCTCAAGGTACAGTCCTTGCACCACTGCTTTTCCTTATTCCCAAATCAGATATAGACAGAAATACAAGTCACAGCTTCGTATCATCCTTACCAGATGACACAAAAATTAGCATGAAAATTATCTGTGCTGAAGACATTGAAAAACTACAAGCAGACATTAATAAAGTTTTCAACTGGGCAGCATAAAATTACATGGTTTAACAGTGATAAATTCCAGGTACTCTCAGGTACTGTAAAAATGAGTACCTTAAATAAAATATAGGATACAAAACACAAATGTGCCCATAGTAGGAAAGCAACATGTACAGGATCTGGGAATAATGATGTCCGACGACCTAACGTTTAGGGAGCATAACCAAGCAAATATTGTGTCAGCCAGAAAAATTATAGGATAGATTTCAAGAACTTTCAAATCCAGGGATCCCATCATAATTGTTGTACTATTCAAATCATTTGTGCTGTCCCGTCTTGAGTACTACTCGATACTCACTTCCCCCTTCAGAGCAGGAGAGGTTGCTGAAATAGAGGGAATATAGAGAACATACATGGACATGTAAAGCACCCAAATCATTGGGATCGTCTGAAAGCTCATCAAATGAACTCCCTAGAAAGGGGATGAGAGATATCAAATAATATACACATGGAAAATACTGGAGTGCCAGGTCCCAAACCTACACATTAAAATAATATACTGAAGTGAACATATGGAAAAATGCAGAATAGCATCAACGAAGAGCAGGGGTGCCACATGCACAATTAGAGAATACTGCACAAACATCAGAGGTCCATGGTTGTTCAACATACTTCCAGCGAGTATAAGAAATATTGCCGGAACAACTATGGAGATCTTTAAGAGAAAACTAGATAGTTTTCTTCAAGAAGTGCTGGACCAACTGGGCTGTGATGGCTATGTGGGCCTGCGGGCCATTCCAAACAACAGCCTGTTGGACCAAGCTCTACAAGTCAAGCATGGCTGGCTTGGGAAGTACATGAACCCCATCCTGGTATCCAGGTACGTATCATTTTAATATTGCTTCTCTCTTTTTGGTTTTGGTGTATTGATCTGTTTTCAATATGCATTTAGTGAAAGTTTTTAGTTTTTCTATTCTTTGTACTTTAATCACACACAGGTAACTCCTCCCTGTTCTACACCATGTCCCAAGCAGTGATTGTGACTCGTGTTGTGTTGGCCTTACCTCTGGTCCTCTTTATGTAATGTACAGCTTGATAGTTTGTCACATTTTGGCAGCTTACAGTGAAATATTTTGGCATAAGGTCTTGAAGTGACTTAATTGTTGTGATTTTTAATACATTATTATGTAATACAAGAACAGTGATCATGATTTATGTCATTAATGTGTGCATTACATAATGAAATCGGTGCAAATTAACCCGATCTGCTGCTACAGCTTTAATTTAGCTTCTTAGATCTAATTTTAGGTTTAATTTAATTTTCTTTGGTCTGTCTCTGTGGTTAAAAACAATTGATTTATGCAAGAAATTGAGATGTATTGGTTGGGTATCTAAATTGTCTTCCCTTTCCATTTGCCACCATTAACAAAAAAATAAACAACTTAAATATTAATGTTGAAAGTATAAATCTAATAAATTTTTGTCTCAATGTGGTAATATAAAATTGGATTCAAGTAACTGGATACCTTACTGCAAGTGTTCCCAATACAAGACTATTTTTGTACACAGAATAAATCACAACAACAGAGCTTTAACAAACAGACCAACCCACACTTACAATAATAATTCGTTC
Organism: Procambarus virginalis; assembly: GCA_020271785.1. Classification (NCBI taxonomy): domain Eukaryota; kingdom Metazoa; phylum Arthropoda; class Malacostraca; order Decapoda; family Cambaridae; genus Procambarus; species Procambarus virginalis. The sequence continues at coordinate 3,541,344 of WNGS01167840.1, read as the reverse complement.
TGTCGGGGGCAGGAAGCCTGTGTATGTATGTACATTAGATTTGAATTCGGGTTTCCTTTCCGTCCCCCCTTTTCCCAAGGTTGAACTATTGACCCTCCTTAGAATGCAAACCCTGAAACATTCGTCTAACTCCCTGGGTAATGATTTACTACTAGGAAAACAGAGGCATTAGGTAAAAGAAAACGTGCCCAACCATTTCTGTCCCGCCGGAAATCGAACCCAGGATTCCCGATTATGAGTCGAGTTCAAAGCCAACTATACTTTCATGTCATCATATTTGTAGTTTGGGTTATAATTCAAGAAATAACAAGAAGTAACTATAAATTTCACAATACATTCAGCTACAACCACTTTGTTGTAGTTCGCAGCACAACAATACATGCAGGTAGTACAAGTTCTTAGCCGTTATAAAAACTATAACCTTCCTGACATAATCTGCGTTGATTAATAAGCAATTGTTAATGCTTGTTTATGAGCCTTATTAAAACTTTTATGCAATTAAAATCTTTCACACTTTTAAGTTTGAATTACAAATTAGGAACTAGTATTTTCTTCTCTAATAAACTTTGTGATTGGGCTCTGAACCAATTTTATCTTGTACTGTATCTTGATTTTTGAACAATGGTTGTGCAATGATTCAATTTTGTTAATTGAATCGTGGGGTTCTCCCAACCCCACGGCGGATCGACTCTATGCACAGATAGACAAGCCAATAAGCACAGTTTCAACCAAATGGTTTTATTGGAATAATTTTTCTATCGCAAGCTAGTATAGAGAACACCTATTGAAGTTAGTGAGAGGGCTGTGTCTATCAGTAATAAATGCAGTATTAATGGGAGTCGTTTTCAGGACCATGTTGATTGGTTTCTCAACAAATCACTTTATATTTGGTTAGTTTCCTTGTCTTCCCCACGTTGAGAACTACTGTTCATTAGTAATGAGTAAACACTAATGTTAAATATGCTTGAGACCATGATTTTTAGCCATTTTTAAAGTTTTTTTTTTTGCCCCCACAGCAACAACTGGGAGAATCGCAACAATGAGGCAGAATGGAGCCCTGGTCCAAAGAACCAGCTAGAAGGTGGAGTCTTTCCCCGGGCAACCTGCGCGAAAGAAGAGAGGGTTGGGCACCCTGGAAAGGAGCATCGCCAAGACAAAGTCCCCAGGAATTGCCAAAACAGCAAAAGGCACCATCACCGTACGAGGCACGCCAGTACTACGACCAACGATATCACGGGCGAGTGGCGCCGCAATATGACCCTTACTTCTACCAAGAGCGAGGATCAGGTATTGGCCCCCACCGCCCAGCACCACGCTGGGTTCAAAAGAACGAGTACGAGCAAGCAGGCCGGCCAAGACAGTACCGTGGCCCGAGACCCTATCGTTCTCCCCTCCAAAGTGAGGAACCGGCAGCACAAATCGAAGAATCGAGAGAAACATCTACAAGAACTCCCACCGGGTCAAAGTTCCATCCCTCACTTCCAAGAACGCCCTACTGGCCACCAGAGGGACCCAAAAGAGACCCTCTTAGTCCCGGTGCCAGAGACAACGTTTTCAGTCCAGTCACACCAAGACGTCGTTCATCTCGCTGGAACCCTTACTGAAGCAATCAAACTGGAGTGAGTCGACGATAACCCATCGTTGCTTTACAGAATGGTACAAGTTGCACTGAAATCAAGCATGCAACTTTGCTGACTTGTCTTTTGATGGGTCACATTCAAGAGGGTATTAGTACTCCAGTTAAAGATTTGTTACTGACCACTGATATGAACCCCATTAATTTGAATTTCCAGGTAAGAAATCTGGAAATACGTGTCTATTATGTGAAAGTGTGATTATAATGTGATTATTTTTTTAGGTAAACATGGTTATACAGTGTGTGTGTGTATATATATAATATTACCTAGAAGCCAGAATGCAGTATTCTGCCTACTATGCAAGGCCTAATATGCCTAATAAGCCAAGTTTTCCTGAATTTATATATTCAAATTTTTTTCTTATGAAATAATAGGATGATACATCACTTTCATGATGTATGAGTTAATTTTTTAAATTTGAATTAAAACTAACGTAGATATATGACCGAACCTAACCTTACATAACTAAGTCAATAATTTAGGTTCTTAATATAATACAAATAAACAAATTGAAATTTTTTTAATAAAAAACTCTGCCTGTTAGGCAAATTAGACCTTGCATAGTAGACCGAGAAGAAGTGTTCTGCCTACTGATATATATATATATATATATATATATATATATATATAATATATATATATATATATATATATATATATATATATATATATATATATATAAAATGGTGTGTGTGTGGGCTGCGTGCAAATGTGTGAAATTATGAAAGTGTAAATTGAGTGACCATGTTAGAATGGATGTATGTTTTAAAAGGAGGAACGAATGAGACATGATTAGCTGGCAACTGGTTATGGCTGATGTTTATAGATGTTAAGAGTATAGAATGGTTTGTGTACGTGAGACTGTACAAGTCTTGCACGCATCTACTGCGTTCATTTCATTTGTCTCGTTGAATTTGTTTCTTGAACTATTGTAATTCCACTTTGTTTTGCTATGGTGACGGAGCCTACATTGAACTGCGAGTGTCACTCGTTTCAATGATGATTATAATGTCTAGTTATGAAAAATGTATTTAATCAATTTGTGAAGAACAAGTTGTCACTGTTCAGATTAGTACTGTATTTGAATTCTTCCTGAACTGTCCTCTGTTACCATTAAGTTATGTAGTAAACTTAATTAAATGTATTGTTTGTACGACACTATTGTTTAAGTGTCACCAGATATGCAATCCCATCAGTTATGAAGATGTTGCTTCCGTGAAGAATTTTGTTCGAAAGTAAATACAGAGAAGTGCAATATCAACACACAAGTAACATTTAGTTTTCGTTGGGTTTGGTATATCACTATAGACTATTAAAATTATTCATTTTGTACATTATATAAACATTTATCTACTGATTATTGTATCAATAATTATTCCTCAAGACTTAAGTTAAAACCTGATGGTTATTCATAGCCATAATCCTTGTTAAATTTGTTACTTAAGATATCGGTCTTATTTTCAGGAGTCACATAGGCAAAATTTAATGTTGCTGATAAATGACTAATGCTGGACATGATTTGGATAACTCCAATATTTGGTAAACTACCCCAAATAATTATCTACATTTGTTTGACAGGCTGGGTACTTACTGCCCAGTAATAAGCAGGAAAGGGGTGGAATAAGTCAGCATGGGCACTATAACATTAAACAAATGTCCAAGATTCTGAGTGGGAAGAAAAACATGGCAGTTCATGTGGCAAAGTCTCTAGTTTCTGTGGTGAGGCTGTGGCCGACGCGGTCCAGCCCGAGTCAGTCCACACAACCCGATATGAGACCTCGACGGGCCCTCCTTGTTGCTGCCACACTTGACATGACTATCCCGTCTGCTTTTGCTTTCTCCGTTAGTTACACGGCCAGTGCTCCAACAGCTAATGATGCTGAAACTTGCGAGCAAACTTGCCGTCACTACTGCTACATAGCCTTCCCGGTTTGGTGCCTTCTATTGATAATTACTTACTTGGCGTCACTGCTTTTGCTGCCAGTGTTCGTGTCTTATTTTAATCCAAGTGTCAATGCAACTATTTCATCCTAATCGTATCCCTGCTGATCTTGTTCGCGTTTTGATGCATGCCTTTATTTTTTTTGTTAACGCAATTCACAGATAAGTGTGTTGTGATGATACACCGAGAGGTTATCTATAGTGACTTGACAGCTCTAGCTGAAAAGGGCACAGTGAATGAAATTGGGGAATGGGCGAAGTTAAGTTCTGAATCAATGGCCTTTCCTTGCAGAGTCCGAAATCAATCACAGGTAAGAATAACATGTCTTAACTTACCCTTTCCTCCCATGTTTCCTCTCCTGTTCTAAATCTCCCTGCACTTGCTATCAATTGTTTCCTTTTCCATAACCCCCCCCCTTTTCCTCTCCATTTCTACATCCTCTCCCTTACCTCTTGCTCCGTGTTCCCACACTGTTTCCCATTCAACTGTTTAGTGCACTACAAGACTTATGTCACAACCTGCCTCACCCAGGATGGAAATTGATGTTGGTGTTTTGCGGGTTCGTTAATTATTGTTGTGGATTTTGAGGATTATTGCTGCTACAAGATTCCGCGTATCCAAGCCATTTGCAATAATATCGAAAGCATGGTTAGCAGACTGGTGGTGTTGGTCTTGCAGTCCATAGGTCCAGAGCGTGATTCCCAATGAGGACAGCCCGTTCTCTAAACGGAAGTCCAAAGTCCATTCAATGCACCCGCCAAACCCACTGTTTATGAATGAAAAACGCATTACACACGACTCACAACTGATGACGTCCGGAACAAGTGCGAATTTTGTTCGAACCATAACGCTGCAAATGCTTCACCCACGTACTACAAATAATCGGCAACAGAACCTAAACACCTAACCAATGCCTAAATATGCATATACATATTAATTTATATATGAAAAAAGTTCTGTTTTGAATGAACTGAATGTTAAAAATTTATGAATGCGTCTTTGGGGTCGACCGCTGGATAGGCTGCACTTGCTCTGAGGGGTTGAGGAGTCAGTGTTTCCGTTTCAATTTTAGCTGCCAGAGTTATAACAGCAACTGGCACTCAAACATCAGTCAAGTGAAAGTACAAACACACAAATGAACAGAGTTTCTTTCAGCCTGATGCATCTGTTCACCTAGCAGTAAATAGGTACCTGGGAGTTACAGCTGCTTCCTGGGGATGTGTGCACTCACCAAGTTATGCTTGCGGGGGTTGAGCTTGGGCTATTTGGTCCCGCCTCTCGACCGTCAATCTACCAGTGTACAGATTCTACAGGTATAAGACTACGGAAACTAAACCTCACGTCGCTGGAAGAAAGAGTTAAGGGAGACATGATCATCACATACAAGAGTCTCAAGAATTGATAGGGTAGATAGGCAATTTATTTAACACAAGGGGTACACGCACAAGGAGACACAGAAATCGAGTACCCCGACGAACCATATAGATATTAGAAAGAACCATTTTAGCGTAAAAGTAGTTAACAAATGAAATGCATTAGGAATCGATGTGGTGGAGGCAGTCTCTATACACAGTTTCAAATGTAGATTTGATAAGGCCGGATAGGCTCAGGAATCTGTGCATCGGTTGATTGACAGTTGAGAGGCGGTATCAAAGAGCCAAAACTCAACCCTTGCGGGTACAACTAGGTGAGTACACACACATGGGGGCCTGACAGCCGAGTGGATAGCGCTCGGGATTCGTAGTACTAGGGTCCGGCGATGGTGGAAACAAATGGGCAGAGTTTCTTTCACCCTGATGCCCCTATTCACCTAGCAGTAAATACGTACCTGGGAGTTGGACATCTGCTACGGGCTGCTTCCTGAGGGTGTGTGTAGGGGGGAAGGGAATCAGTTGATTGACAGTTGAGAGGCGGGCCAGACGATCCAGAGCTCAACCCCTGCAAGCACACTCGCCTTATGGTGATGGCTCCAGGCTTATGAATGGGCTGTCTCCTCACCATTACTCCACCACCACCACCGTGCCCCTCTACTCCACTCCACCCCCACCACTGTGCCCCCCTACTCCACCATAGTGCCCCCTCTCCACCACCACACACCACCCTCACCATGTCTCCGCCACCACAAGATCTGTACACCATCACCCTCCCCCACCATGTCTCTCCACCACCACTCCAAACATACAATGGCATAAAAAATGTATTTACAACTCCACCAGGAGCTTCAAAAGTCAGTCAAGACCCAGGTGCAAATATGCCCAGGTACCACTTGTGTTTGGAGACGTGCCTCGTCCCGCCCGTCCTGGCCTTGGAGAGGGTGCTGAGGGAAGGGCACGGAGATAAGGGGAAGGAAGAGGGTGGCGTTGCTAGGGAATGTGGTTGAGGGGAAAGTAAGGGGTAAGGGATTTTTGGTGTGACAGGATTTTGAGTGCGTGTTAATGCGTGCGCGTCCTCTTTCATGTGGTGGGAATGAGGTGTTGTTTGCATGTGGGGCGGGGCGCCTCACAGCTGGGTGAACAGTGCTTCGGATTCGTAGTCCCGATGTTACGGGTTCGATCCCCGGTGGAGGCGGAGACAAATGGGCAAAAATGTTTCTTTCACCCTGATGCCTCTGTTAGCTAGCAGTAAATAGGTACCTGGGAGTTAAACAGCTGCTACGGGCTGCTTCCTCGGGGGGGGGGGGGTGTAACAAAAAGGAGGCCTGGTCGAGGACCGGGCCGCGGGGACGCTAAGCCCCGAAATCATCCCAAGATAACCTCAAGATATGTATGTCTATATTGCCACAAGCCGAGCGTTCTGATGTGGTACAGTAGCTGTAAGGCGGGGCTCTAGAGCTGAGTCTAGCTCCCAGGACACTGACGAATACCCTTCCCTATCACATCGCGTTATCACGCTACATCACAACATGCTCCGTCACAAGATAAATAACCTTCCTCTCGGTTATTTCCGAAGTTGTGGTGACCAACGTAGCAAAGACAGCGTACTATGAAAGGCAGCTAATCGCCAAAATCTACTTTCTTAGCATCGGTTGATTGGGTTAGGTTAGGCTTGTTGGATTTCGTAAGTTGTTGCGAATCAAGAAAACAGGCTGCTGCGTCACACCCTCACACTGCGTCACACCCTCACACTGCGTCACACCCTCACACTGCGTCACACCCTCACATTTAGCCACATCACTATGTGACCCCACCTCACCCCTCTGGTCAATAAGTAAAAAGGCTCGAGTCGATGACAATGCATACGCGTACGTCCTCAACACCCGGAGGTGTCACTCAGTCTCCCACTACACCCAAACGTTCACTATACCCTCGCGTCCGCTACACCGTCGCGTCCACTACACCCACACGCCCACTATACCCGCACGTCCACTACACCCACTATACCCGCACGTCCACTACACCCACTATACCCGCACGTCCACTACACCCACACGTCCACTACACCCACACGCCCACTACACCCACACGCCCACTACACCCATACGCCCACTATACCCACTGCAGATTTTTCGTAACAAAATTACTCCCAAATACCCATACATATGCCAAGTCTTTTTTTATCAAGTGATTCAAGAAGATGCCTACAACAGTCTCTAAACAAGGCAGTCAGTTTAGTCAAGTCTACATCAGCAAGTGGTGCCAACTCCCAGAGGTACTTGTGCCGAGCCTATGCCTAGCAGTGCAATATGTGAAGTCGTGGTGAGACAACTGCCTTCATTGGGAGTTGTCTTATATATATGTACCTAATTGCCAGAACGCACAAACTCGGCCTAGTATGCAAGGCCGATTTGCCAAATAGAAAGAGTGATTTTCGATATTTTGAAAAAATTGCTTCCAATTCGTAAATTTAAAAAAATAATAATAATAATATATTATGTTAAGAACATGAATTAACTTAGTTATGTTAGTTTAGGCTATGTACCTTACCTTGAGTGCTTCCGGGCTTAGCGTCCCCGCGGCCCGGTCGTCGACTAGGCCTCCTGGTTGCTGGACTGATCACCAGGCTGTTGGACGCGGCTGCTCGCAGCCTGACGTACGAGTCACATCCTGTTGGACAGGTATCCTTTGGAGGTGTTTTGTCAGTTCTCTCTTGGACACTGTGAGGGGTCTGCCAGTTATGCCCCTTATGTGTAGTGGAAGCGTGTTGAACAGTCTCGGGCCTCTGATGTTGATAGAGTTCTCTCTCCGAGTACCAGTTGCACCTCTGCTTTGCAACGGGGGTATTCTGCACATCCTGCCATGTCTCTGGTCTCATGTGATGTTATTTCTGTGTGCAGGTTTGGACCAGCCCCTCTACTATTTTCCTCGTGTAAATTATTATGTATCTCTCCCGCCTGCGCTCAAGGGAATACAGATTTAGGCTCTTTAGTCGGTCCCAGTAATTTAGATGTTTTACTGAGTGGATTCTAGCAGTAAAGGATCTCTGCACGCTCTCCAGGTCAGCAATTTTCCAGCTTGAAAGGGCTGTCACTGTGCAGCAGTATTCCACTCGAGAGCACTAGCGTCTTGAAAAGTATTATCATCGGTACAGCATCTCTAGTGTGTACCGATGTGATACTTTCAAAACGCTTCAAATGATAGGTTAGGTTCAACGCTTCAAATGACAGGTTAGGTTTGGTCATATTTCTGTTAGTTTTAACTCAAATAAGACAAAAAATAAATAATATATAAGGTAATGGAAGGCTTTATTATTTCAGAGTTTTTTTTTTTAATATGTAACTTTAGGAAAACTCTGCTTATTATGCAAATCGGGCCTTGCATGTTAGGCCATCCCACCATGCTGTATCACCCTCCAAAACACTA
>WNGS01167840.1:3505521-3517007 GCA_020271785.1 Procambarus virginalis | reverse complement strand
GGCGTTAATAGCCCGAAGGATCAGCTTGTGTTGAAGCGCCATAAAAATACAAAATATTAGACGGAGAATGAGGTAAAGCAGCTGCGTGTGTGGACCGACTGGGCCCTCTGCCGCTTGTCAATCACCCGTGCTTCAATCATGGCTGGGGCAGTATGTTGACTGTTCGTCTTGGTCTCGAAGATGGCAGTGCAACAGGGTGTTAGTTGGCTGGGGTTGTTTGATGTGTAGTGCTTCGTCAATGTCCAGTCTAATGTTGTATCTGTGGATTATTTTAGTGGTGTTAGGATATTTCTGGTTGTGTGTAGCGACTACATGTTCCCTGATAGGGCCTTGATGTTTGTGCATTGGCAGGTCCCAGCCATCGTTGAAATATAGGAGATCAGTAAGCTGCAGTGAGGCGCTTCACTTAGCCAGGTGCAGTGGCTTACCTGCATGGACGTAGCTGAACCCTGGGATCGGCTGACCAGGAAGACAGGTGGTGCAAGCAGGAATGCACGGGATTGCCCGTGGCGAGGTCCCTGAGTGTTTGGGAGTCCGGGTTGTTGCTTGACTTCTCTGTTGCTTGACCTCTGCTGCTTGCTTGACCCGCTGTGGTTTGACCCGGGCTCACCTCGGCCCGCATGCCCCGCCTTATTGACCATCAGACGCCCTCCCTCGTGACCTGTGCCAGCTGTTGCCTTCCCTGACCCGACTTCTGGAGTCATAGGCTCTCATCTGTCCTCCATGTACACAGGCTTCATTATTTGTCTTCAAATCGTGATTCAATCGTTTGCAGGAGTCGAGCTCCATTGCAGGTAAGTTGAACTGGTTCCCCACATAAATGGTATGCTAGTCGTGTATATTTTGTGGACCTGGAGAGAGTATCGTGTTCCCGATACTCTCTCCAGGTCCTTGGAGCTCGTTCTCTCTCTCCAGCGTGTGTAGGTGGGCACTCCCGTGTTCCCGGAGTGTAGCTGTGTGGTGTACAAGTGTGCTAGTCATTCTACACTCTAATAACTTATGTGATCACGAAAGATATATTGGGTATCTTAAGAAGTGACCTATATAGGTCTCTCTGCTATTGTTGAACTGTATCCGATCTCGTGTACCCGCGGGGGTCGTGTGTACGGGGGGGGGGGGCGCCAGACACCCGCGGGGGTCGTGTGTACGGGGGGGGGCGCCAGACACCCGCGGGGGTCGTGTGTACGGAGGGGGGGCGCCAGACACCCGCGGGGGTCGTGTGTACGGGGGGGGGCGCCAGACACCCGCGGGGGTCGTGTGTACGGAGGGGGGGCGCCAGACACCCGCGGGGGTCGTGTGTACGGGGGGGGGGCGCCAGACACCCGCGGGGGTCGTGTGTACGGGGGGGGGCGCCAGACACCCGCGGGGGTCGTGTGTACGGAGGGGGGGCGCCAGACACCCGCGGGGGTCGTGTGTACGGGGGGGGGGCGCCAGACACCCGCGGGGGTCGTGTGTACGGGGGGCGCCAGATACCCGCGGGGTCGTGTGTTCGGGGGGCGCCAGACACCCGCGGGGTCGTGTGTACAGGGGCGCCAGACACCCGTGGGGGTCGTGTACGGGGTGGGGGGCGCCAGACACCCGCGGGGTCGTGTGTACGGGGGGCGCCAGACACCCGCGGGGTCGTGTGTACGGGGGGCGCCAGACACCCGCGGGGGTCGTGTACGGGGGGGGGCGCCAGACACCCGCGGGGGTCGTGTGTACGGGGGGGGGGGCGCCAGACACCCGCGGGGGTCGTGTGTACGGGGGGCGCCAGACACCCGCGGGGTCGTGTGTACGGGGGGCGCCAGACACCCGCGGGGTCGTGTGTACGGGGGCGCCAGACACCCGTGGGGGTCGTGTACGGGGTGGGGGCGCCAGACACCCGTGGGGGTCGTGTACGGGGTGGGGGGCGCCAGACACCCGTGGGGGTCGTGTACGGGGTGGGGGGCGCCACACCCCCAACTCCCCGTAACAGCGAGACACACCTGGTAGGAGGATATCTTGTCGGGTTTAAATGCATTTTATTTTCCCCAGGGTGGGCGTTTATTTGTTAAAATGATTTCGGAAAAGTTTGTGTTAAATCCTTTTCGTTCCTCAAAAGTCCTTACCTGTGCGTAGTGGCTTGTTGTGCTTGCAAGATAGAGTATTAGTTCTTGGACCCCGCCTTTCTAGCCGCCAGCTGTCTAATGCCATGACTCCAGGCCTATTTCACTATCAGACTTATTTTTATAATTATAAATGGATTTTGTTTCTACAACCTGCACCTTAATTCATTCCATTTTCCCACTGTTAAACTAAATGAAAGCTTCCTTATATCTCTGTGACTCGTGAGAGTCTCTGAGAAGCTTCCCTTCCCTATCTCTCCTCTTTTCTTGCTTCGTCAGGTTTAGTTATTTCAGTCTCTCTTCGTATCCTTCCCCCGCAAGTTTGCCTTATTGCAAACCTTTGAACCTTTTCGAGGTTCCTCTCTTTTTACATGGGGACTCCTTGATGGGGCGGACATACTCTAAGACTAGTCTCACAAGATCCGCGTCCCTCTTGGTCCACCTGTGTCCTATCGCGTGTGTATTGGTTACGCTACGCGGGTCTGAAAGCCGCCAACCGCCTTTAATGAGGAGGCCGCGAGCGGTAAATATCGTGTGGGAACAACTGCCTCAACACCGTGATGTGTGTTTAGCGAGTGCCACTCAGGTCATCGTCGTCTTGCGTGCCTCTGCTTGTTGACTGGCTGGGATGTCCACCCCGGGTCACCCCGGCAGCTCCTGCCCTACACCAGAACGGTTTCTCGCGTCTCCTCGTGATCCAGTATTCACAGGATTCTACATTTATTGTTATTGTATTCCAGCGCGGTTATTCATCTGTGTGTGAGTGTGTGTGTTCACCTAGTTGTATTCACCTAGTTGTGCTTGCGGAGGTTGAGCTCTCTTCTTTCGGCCCGCCTCTCAGCTGTCAGTCAGTCAGCTGTTATTAACTACTAATTCCCCCCCCCCTTACACACACACACATACCCCCAGGAAGCAGCCCGTAATAGCTTTCTAACTCCCAGGTACCTTTTTACTGCTAGATAACAGGGGCATCAGGATGAAAGAAACTCTGCCCATTGTTTCTCTACGGCGCCGGGAATCGAACCCTGGACTATGGGATTGTGTGCCCAGCGTGCTGTCCACTCAGCCACCGGTCCCCCCCCCCCACGAGTGTGTGTGTTGGGGGGGGGGGGTGCGGACGCGTGTGGTGAGGCGAGGGGAAGAGACTCCACGCCCAAGCCATAATCATATTCACCACAATAAGGAGAAATATAAAATGTTTTTGTTCCCTACGGCCAGCACAAACAAATACCCGCCCACAGGCTGGCTAATAGTTACAATTGTCCCCCCATTATTTATTTCCTTCTTTCTGCAGTTTGGTTGTGACTTTTGGGGTTGAGGGTTGCGTCACGGCCAAGTGTGGGTGGCGCCTTGAACACTCTCACTGTCCTCACCCGTCCACACTTGGATTTTCCAGGAGAAATTGGCCTGTCGGGTAGTGTACGAGGCGCCTTAAGATGGGTCAACGCCGCCGCCCCTCTACCCCTCCTCTCCCTCCAGTGCCTTATGGACGAAAATGTCAATATTACTGAAACAAGAATCGTGCCAAGCAACAGCCTTTTCAATCTCCTTACCGGAAGACTTGGCCGGGCTTGGGGAGAAACAGTACTCTGGGAAGAGGTTCCAGGAGGTGGAGGCGGCCGCAGGTGTCTTGATGCCCACTGCGGCCATCTTTATGCAAGGGTTGTAATACGCCTCAATCTTCGCATGCATAAATTAGAGGCGGGCACATGTTGTTGATTATTTTTAGGCGGTGATGAAGGTGCGGAGCCAAGCGCGGCTCCTTGTAGTACTACACCCAGCACGGTCACGGTGTGGGGGGGGCTGGGGCTAGTGAGGGAACGGGGTGGAGGGGTGAGTCGTGGACACACGTGGTGAAGAGAGGGAGTCGTGGAGACACGTGGTGAAGGGAGGGAGTCGTGGCACACGTGGTGAAGGGAGGGAGTCGTGGACACACGTGGTGAAGGGAGGGAGGGAGGGAGGGAGGGAGTCGTGGACACTCGTCGTGAAGGGAGGGAGTCGTTGACACACGTGGTGAAGGGAGGGAGGGAGAGAGTCGTGGACACACGTGGTGAAGGGAGGGAGTGAGGGTTGTCAGAGGTTGCATCCTTTGCACTGAATTATAATAGATATTTCACACCGCTGAAATATAAGAGACTGAGAGATAATCAGCGAAGACAGACAGACAGACAGACAGGAAGGAGGGGAGGGAGGGAGGTACCACCCGACTATCCCCCCCCCCCCGATCTCCCAGGTAATTATAGTAGAAACCTGGAAAACAAGACACCACACTAATGGGGATATTCCTTAACACTTTACTTGGCTGCAGAATGCGACGAGGCAGTGAACGTCTCCAGACAAGCCCCTGTAGTTAACGTGCACTCGTCTCTCTTGCCTATGTTATTGATCCATGTGTAAGTACCGTAGGTAAGAGGCATCAACCAGCTTTCTTATCTACTGCAAGTGTTAAAGGTCATATTGAGCCAAGAGCTTGTGTTAAGACTGCGGAAGGTGAAGCATCGTGGTTTTGAGGGTAATAAAGAATGCGTATGGAGTGGTGGCGTCTGAACGCCGGTGGCAACCTGCCCTCTGTATCTGATAAGATTCCGGCGGCTCTGTTTGTAGTGGCACCGGTTCAGGCTGTTAACGCCGGCTACTGCTCTTTCCTATCCGAATGTAGTCTTTTTTTCATAAACTTGACAGTAATATGGAGAGACTGTTGTTCAACCAAGCACTTGGTGGAAGGGTTCAGGTGTGCTTCAATAAGATGACCGAATCACACCAGAAGATGAAGAAACGACGACGTTTCAAGTGTGTGTTGATAATGGTCCAGGACGGACCGGAACGTTGTCATTTGTTTATCTTGTGATGTGTGGTCTGCTCATCTTATCTTCAGCCACGTTTTGGGGTGACTATCTGCATATGCTTCAATAATTGCAATGAAAAAGCGGAAAAAGCGGAGCATTTTCGAGTATAAACACATTGTCAAGGAGTACACTACAGTAGAAATTAAATAGCTCTGAATGTATGTTCATAATACAACAGGTGAAGCAGTAATAAATGTCTATGAAACTATGACGAGAGACGAGAGAGATACCAAATAATATACACATGGAAAATACTGGAGGGACAGGTCCCAAATCTACACAGTAAAATAACAACGTACTGGAGTGAACGATATGGAAGAAAATGCAGAATAGAACCAGTGAAGAGCAGAGGTGCCATAGGCACAATCAGAGAACACTGTATAAACATCAGAGGTCCGCGGTTGTTCAACGTCCTCCCAGCTACTATAATAAATATTGCCGGAACAACCGTGGACATCTTCAAGAGAAAATTGGACTGTTTTCTGAGAAGTGCCGGACCAACCGGCTGTTTACTGAGAAGTGCCGGACCAACCGGGCTGTGGTTAGTATGTGGGGCTGCGGGCCGCTCCAAGCAACAGCCTAGTGGACCAAACTCTCACAAGTCGAGTCTGGCCTCGGGCCGGGCTTTGGGAGTAGAAGAACTCCCAGAACCCCATCAAGCAGGTATGTAACCCAGAGGAGGAGGGGAGAGGAGAAGAGACATGCAGAACTAAGCTCGCCGAGGTCTCATAAAGGAACTTCCTGGTATAACATGTCAGGGAGCAAACAAGGACAAGAGGTGATCAGCCAGCTTGGCTGGGCCAGGATCTATCGATCATTTACTCATCCACTTACGAAACTGGTACATCATTTAATGATGATGGTTCAATAATCTTCATTTAATGATAATTATTGTTGTAAACAACTTCGTAGTGCTTCAGAGCTCATAAAGTGTTTATAATATATGTAAACAAAGCTGACATTTTGAGGGAAGATGTACAGGCTCTTACAGGCTTCGTAAGAGTATGCAGAAATGCTTGATGAATCCCGGTTTAGGTCTTGTGAGACGGTCATTGAGGACATTAGAATGGGAATACCAATGATCTGGTCAATATGTATTGGCAATGAATGCTGTAGAAAAAGGCAGAAATGGAGAGTGGAAGAGTATGATGCCATACGAGGAAATACCTGAGGTTAGAGAAATCCTTGAGCGAATATCTTGGGAAACAGAACTCTGGAAAAACGGCGTGCAGGTGGTAGGGCGTGCAAGTGGCGAGGCGTGCAGGTGAGGCGTGCAGGAGGCGAGGCGTGCAGGAGGTAGGGCGTGCAGGAGGTAGGGCGTGCAGGAGGCGAGGCGTGCAGGGGGTAGGGCGTGCAGGAGGTAGGGCGTGCAGGTGGCGAGACGTGCAGGAGGTAGGGCGTGCAGGGGGTAGGGCGTGGTGGTGTGCAGGGGGCAGGGCGGCGCCGTGTTAAGACACTGTACCTTGTGCGATTACCAGCGCCTTGTTTCACACGCACCCTGGCACCCCGTGGTCCTCCTGCCCTGCCTACCCTCCCATACCCTCCCCTTCCTCCTTGTCCTTCCCTCCTACCCTACCCCTCACTGCCATGTGTTCATATGGGTACTGTCACTTGTGTTACTGATGACGCCTCTTTGTCAGGTGTGTGTCGGGGTCAGTATTGTGTAGCGTCACACCTTAACATCTCCAGTGGTAGAGCAGATTAAGACAACCTGCATCGTTGTCCATCACTTTGTGTGGCTTTGAGTAATTTTTAGTTTATGGCTGTAAGGAATCCCTATGCCTATCACGCATTAGATCTGGGTTTGACATCATATGTAGACAATGCTCGTGACGCTGACTTGGCATGTATTGGTAGGAATCAACAGACCAGCACGGGTTGTTCACAAAGAAGTCTATGAAATTATTATAATCTGCAGATACGGGAATTTAATAGTGAAAGGGACTGGAGATATTGTACCAGCAGGAACTGAGCAAGATCTCTCACTCGATTCAAGGAATACATTTCGTGTAATTTTTAGATCCAAGATAATTTTAATTTCTTTCCACGTCGCTGGAATACCCTAGTTAAGAAGAATAAGAGGTGGCGTTGTTAAATGATTTAAGTCAGGAAGGAAAGGGCCTCGCTCCTACCGGATTGCATGCCAAGATACTGTGTTTTAGTGCATAAAAACTGGTTTTAGACCCGCGGTGATGGTGCGTTTATATTGCTTTCGTGCTGTGATGTATCTCCTTCCGCGTCCTGACCGGGCTGAAAGGTTGGAGTGTGTTCAGCTTGTTAAGACTCCTGTAGTGTGGCCGCCCCAAGGAGCTAGGGACTGTATAACAACATTATACATTGTTTCTGATATAAATGGCTTATGTAATCAACTCAAAAGCTATATTCATAAATGGTTGTACATTTATAATTTTTATAAGCATTTTGTGATTCTAGTTCTGTTTCAAATCACTCAACTTGGTGAGGAGGGGAGGGGGGGGGAGGTAATCTAACGCCTCACCCCATGCCTCACCCCTTGCCTCGCCCCATGCCTCGCCCCATGCCTCGCCCCATGCCTCACCCCATGCCTCACCCCATGCCTCGCCCCATGCCTCGCCCCATGCCTCGCCCCATGCCTCGCCCCATGCCTCGCCCCATGCCTCGCCCCATGCCTCGCCCCATGCCTCGCCCCATGCCTCGCCCCATGCCTCGCCCCATGCCTCGCCCCATGCCTCGCCCCCATGCCTCGCCCCCATGCCTCCCCCATGCCCCATGCTTCACCCCATGCCTCGCCCATGCCTCGCCCCATGCCTCGCCCCATGCCTCACCCCATGCCTCGCAAGCAATTTCGACTGGGTTCGAGGCCAGGAAAGAGGTGATTGACTATCCACCAAGCCTTAACTATTCGTCTCGGCAGTACAGTAATTAAGAACCTGACCTGGCATGGAACGTGTTCCCATGAAATACTAGTAGACTTGAGACGAGCAGTGACAAGGCAGTGAAAGCTGTAAGCTGTTAACATAGTCAAATGAAGCTCTGTTCTCCTCCGTGTGGGGAAGAATGTCTTCGGGTTGCACTTCACTGTAACCGGATCATACAGAAATCTAAGACAAGCCAATGCCAGTGAACCTTCTTACATTATTGAGCAAATATTAGAAACTAACGGTCAGTGGAAATTCGTTGCTGAATATCAGTAGCAACAATGCGCCTCAACGACCCCAAAAACACCGAATGGTTATATCAATGGTTCCTGAAATATATACTTTTCTTCTTTTGAACACCCCCTCCCCTCTTTCCCCTCTACTCAACTGTGCACTAACCCCCCTCTACAACCATGTTATCACTTACATACAATTAAAAAGAAATAGAGCTGTAGCACATATATACATGCATATATCTCAAGCCCTGCATTGTTCTAGGGTAACACTGCATGTAAGTGTTAACAGGAGACACTCGGTTAAACACGCTCGTAAGTGGCTGTTATTTTGTTAGAGTACAATACAATAGATGGTATTTAGTCCGATGTGCTCCTTTGACTTCTCCCACGGATCCCCGATTGGGAACCACTTCTCTTACCCTCGAGGATGGTTAGACCAGTGGCTAACCCCTGACACTCTAGACTGGCTTAACCAGTCTGTCCAACCGAAGCAAACAATGCAGCTATTGCCTTAACGTCTCTACAGTCTTTAAACGTGCTCTATATCCCGCTAAACCTCGCCGTTAAAGCCTACATCTGCTTTATGGACTGATGTAAATCTGTACCCGAGGGGTTCCTGTCATACATCACGGTAATTCTCGCCTCCTGCCACCCCATTTTTGGCTCCTTCAGCATAAATATTAGAGGTTGTCCCGCCTGTAGGTTCTCAGCGTTATAAATTAGACCATTTTCTAGATAGAGTCGGGTAGATCTGTTTACTAGACGGTAGGTCATAAGTTCTAGATTTTTTTCCTCATTGAGCGTGGCAATTGAGGGAGTGAGTGAGTGTGTACTCGCCTAATTGTCCTTGTCGGTATTGAGCTTCGGCTCTTCGGTCCCGCCTCAACTGGTGTACAGGTTCCTGTGCCTACTGGACTCTGATCATATCTACATTTGAAATTGTGTATGGTGTCTGGCTCTACCACATCACTGCCAAATGCCTCAATTAACTACTCATTCGTTACTGCCTCATTCGTTAACTACTTTGACACTGAAAAACATATTTCCCATGATGCTATGGCTCATTTCAGTACTAGATTTCCTCCTGTGTCCCCGGTTTAAATGCCTTTACAAAAGCATTTGATAAATGTGACCGCGAGATTAATGGGAATGACAGGTAAAGTAGGGCGATGGATATTCACGATCCTGTCAAACAGAACGCAGAGCAACGGTCAAAGAAAATTCAAGTTCAAAAACAGTGAAAAAAAAATTCTGTACCTCAGGCACTACCTTGCACTACTGCCTCTCTTATTCTCATCTCGGATATAGACAAAAATACAAATCACAGTTTCCTGTTATCTTCTGCAGACAACAGACAAATTAACATTAAAATGGTTTGCGTAGAAGACTTTGTTAAACTACTGGTTGATATTAATAGTTTTCGATTGGGCAGCAGAAAATAAAAAATTTTAAGTGATGAATTTCAGATTCTTAGGCATGGAAATGTAATGGGGGAAAAAATGAAGAGCTTACAGTGGTTCAAGAGACAATCAGACCTACTCATATTTGAAAAGCAATATGTAAAAGATCAGGGGAATAATGGTGTCTGATGACCTAAGGTTTAGTGAGCGTAACCAAGCAAATATATAATCGGCTAGAAAAACGCTAGGATGGTTATGAAAACCCTCCATATCAGGGATGCCATCACTATGTTCATTCTATTTAATTCACTTGTTTTGTCCCGTCTTGAGTACTGCTCGATACTCAATTCCGCCTTCAGAGTAAGAGAGAGACTGCTGTAGTAGAGGGAATACAGAAAACATGTACGGCACGATAAAGCACCTTTAATTATTGGGACCGTCTCAAAGCTCTCCAAATGGGAGACGAGAGAGGTACCTACCTACCTACCTACCTAAGTTGTAGAGATTCCGATGATCAACGTCCCTGGTCAGAGACACAGGTTATATATATATATATATATATATATATATATATATATATATATATATATATATATATATATATATATATATATATATATATTATATATATATATATATATTATATATATATTATATATATATTATATATATATATATATATATATATATTATATATATATATATATATATATATATATATATATATATATATATATATATATATATATATATATATATATATATATATATATATATATAATAATATACACACACACACTTGCACCAGAGGTGGTACCCCTTCTAGGTTAAAAAATATACATACATATACATTATATATATATATATATATATATATATATATATATATATATATATATATATATATATATATATATATATATGTCGTACCTAGTAGCCAGAACTCACTTTTTGGCCTACTATGCAAGGCCCGATTTGCCTAATAAGCCAAGTTTTCCTGAATTAATATATTTTCTCTAATTTTTTTCTTATGAAATGATAAAGCTACCCATTTCATTACGTACGAGGTCAATTTTTTTTATTGGAGTTAAAACTGACGTAGATATATGACCGAACCTAACCGACCCTACCTAACCTAACCTAACCTATCTTTATTGCTTAGGTTAGGTTAGGTAGCCGAAAAAGTTAGGTTAGGTTAGGTAGGTTAGGTAGTCGAAAAACAATTAATTCATGAAAACTTGGCCTATTAGGCAAATCGGGCCTTGCATAGTAGGCTGAGAAGTGCGTTCTGGCTACTAGGTACGACATATATATATATATATATATATATATATATATATATATATATATATATATATATATATATATATAATAGGGGCAAGTACCGAGGAAGGAGCAGGTGTAGGGGGCACGTACAGAGGTAGCAGGTGTAGGGGACACGTACATAGGAAGGAGCAGGTGTAGGGGGCACGTACAGAGGAAGGAGCAGGTGTAGGGGGCACATACAGAGGTAGCAGGTGTAGGGGACACGTACAGAGGAAGGAGCAGGTGTAGGGGACACGTACAGAGGAAGGAGCAGGTGTAGGGGCACGTACAGAGGAAGGTGTAGAGGCGGGTGTGGGAGCCGGTACGACCGCCGGCGCCTCAATGAAAGTCGACTTACTGTGAAGAGTTAATGGGAGAGCTTACAGCCAGCCAAGTACCCTTGCTGGCCCGGCGCGCGCCAGCGGCGGAGGGGTCTCTTTATGCACCAGGGTTATCTGTGGGTCATCCCTCCTCCACCCAGGCATCCATCTTGGTATTCCTGCGCCAGGTGTGTGGTGCCTGCACAGGTGTGTAGAGCCGTCATCAGCCAGGTGTGTGGGGCTTGGGCCTGCAGTTTTTGACCTGGTGATCCAGGTGTGCGTGATACTGGCACCTTACCCCTCCTCTTAACCCCCACCTCCTTACCCCCCCCCCTATCCCCTTATCCCTCCCTATCATAGACATAATTGGACATAACAAAGGGGATATTAATAGGGTA
>WNGS01167840.1:3454871-3487091 GCA_020271785.1 Procambarus virginalis | reverse complement strand
TTGTCATAGCTTTTAATACTGCAACTTTCAGTCTCTGGGCATTTCTTAGTTCTTCCAAATCTGAATTAATTTCTTAATTTGTATATTTCTAATAATTGAATTAGATAGTCCAAAGTAAATCAAAGATTTCTTTCCTGCAAGCCTCATTGGAATCGATCTACAAAGTCATGTTTTTCCAATTCCAACATGGAATGGGATACCTTGAAGTTACTTGAAGTGTTTCCGGGCTTAGAGTCCCCGCGGACCGGTCGTCGACAGGCCTCATGGTTGCTGGACTGGTCAACCAGGCTGTTTGAACGCAGCTGCTCGCTGCCTGACGTATGAATCACAGCCTGGTTGATCAGTATCCTTTGGAGATGCTTATCCAGTACTCTCCTGAACACGGTGAGGGTCGGTCAGTTATTCCCCTTATGTGTAGTGGAAGCGTGTTGAACAGACTCGGGCCTCTGATGTTGATAGAGTTTTCTCTCTGAGTACCGTTGCACCTCTGCTTTCAACGGGGGTATTCTGCACATCCTGCCATGCCTTCTGGTCTCATGTGATGTTAATTTCTGTTTACATATTTGGGACCAGCCCCTCTAATATTATACCGGGTAATTAGTATGCATTTCTCCCGCCTGCGTCAAGAGAATACAGATTTAGGCTCTTTAGGCGGTCACAGTAGTTTAGAAGTTTTACCGAGTGGATTCTAGCAGTAAAGGATCTCTGCACGCTCTCCAGATCAGCAATTTCTCCAGCTTTGAAAGGGCTGTCACTGTGCAGCAGTATTCCATCTAGAGAGCACTAGCGTCTTGAAAGTATCATCGGTATAGCATCTCTAGGTAAAGGTTCTTGTTATCAACCTGTCATTTTTCTTGCAGTTGTGACGGCTACTTACTGTGTTATTTAAAGGTAAGGTCTTCCGACATGAGTACACCCAATTCCTTTACATTGCCTTTCGTTCTAAGTTATGATTTGACTTAGGTTTATGTTGATTTCTGTTTTTATATTTTCATTTTTTCCGTAGGCATGAGTTGGAACTTATCTTCGTTAAAAACATCAAATTTAATCCAACCAATGTTATACAATACCTGCTTGATACTTGCTAGATGGGGTTCTGGGAGTTCTTTTACACCCCAGCCCGTTATTATCAATAGTTATTATCATTGGCAAAATTTCCATCCCATTTAATATTACAAGTTACTTCAGGCATAAATTGTGATGGGTTATTTAAGGACTACAGAGCACTTTAGAGTCCCAAAATATCACTCCACCCCATTGAGCTCTAGGTACTCGGTGGCTAGATAAATACCCAAAAGCTAACCCAACCTAGTACACAGTAAACCAAAGTTACTGTGTCGCGCCTTGCCCAGTCGTTCGTTCAATCTCCGTGTACCTGACAGCTCATTTCATTCCTTATATACTGCACATGCACAACCTGTTCTACCAGTGCCCAATTGCACAGAACCATCAGTAAAGACATAGGATTCAGTTAGTTTGAGATTTTCAAGCAACCTCCAAGTACCCACTCGGAAGGTAACATTTACACAGGCTGGGCAACCACACGAGGTAAAAGTCAACTATACAAGTATTCTTTTCAAAACTGATAAATTGAAAAACACACAGATCGCGTTCCCCCGCACGCGATAGGCTGGCGAGGAGGAAGAAGGGGGGGGGGCTCCCGGACAACGGACACCTCTCCTCAGGGAGTTCCTAGCGTGCCACACACTCCATGGGACCCCAACAAAGCTGGCAGGACCGGGGGGGGGGGGGGGGGGGGGGTACAGGGGCAGGGGAGACAGATGGCATGAGCAGCCCAGCGCCTTATACGGCTCTGAGGTGAAGAGGGCCGTGGGGGAGGGAGCAAGCACGAGAGGGGGTTTGAGGGAAGAGGTGGAAGTTACTACAGAGGAAGGAGGAGGATATCCTGGTGTAACCCAAGCCGGTTTCTGCCACACAAAACACACAAACACACACACACACACACACACACACACACCACACACAACACACACACACACACACACACACACACCAAACCCGGACCAGGCAGAAACAAATGGGCAAAGTTTCTTTCACCCTGATGCCCTGTTACCTAGCAGTAAATAGGTACCTGGGAGTTAGACAGCTGCTACGGGCTCTATCCTGAGGATGTGTGAAAAAATATGTAGTAGATGAGAGGAAAAATACGTCGGGAGTCAACTGAGTTCAGAAAGGCACAAACCCAATCACGCCCACCACAACCAAGAGCTAACAGCTCGATCCGGCAAATGCAAATAACAGAGACCACCACCTTCCAGACCTCTCATTATTCCTCGACTTTAGCAGTTGTCGTCGATTAGTAATAGTCAGCGCCGTACGGTACAAACATTCAGTGAAGAAAATGATATATGAAGCGAAAATCAGAGCACTTCCCAACACCATCACAATCCACTCTCCCGGACACAATCAGACCACACTACATACAATCACAATCCTCCCCCCCCCCCCAATCTATCTTAATTCTCAAGCACCACCACACACGCACAGTCCTTCTCCAGCCTACCACAAACCTACACCCCCTCCTCCACCTCCAGGACCCTCTCGTAGTAAAGGTTTAAACACCAATAACCATCACACTCATCATCAATAAACACACACTCATCACCAATAACTTTGATAAAAGCCCCATTAAGAATATACCCCAGCCGAAACAATTAATTAACTCCATGACAAGAAGGGGCAGCGGCGTGCTCGGGCGACAAAGTCGACATCGTCATTACATACTATCTTCATCGCCGTGGTTACGGCATGGAGGTCGACCCAGACCCACCGTTTATCATCCCCGACCAGAGACAATCACCATGCAAAATTTGGTGAGGTCAGCCCAGGTACCTGCCTCCAACTTCTAATAGACAATTGTCTTCATAGATACAGATAACAATCATAAAGAATCATGAGTACAACTCAATAGACCGAAAGTATAATAAAAAAAATTGGTCAAAACGCCTTGTTAAACAAGGACACTTGTCACAACCACTCATCACGAACACAACCACTCATCACGCCCACCACCACACACAACCACTCATCACGCCCCCACACACAACTCATCACGCCCACAACACAACCACTCATCACGCCCACCACCACCACACAACCACTCATCACGCCCACCACAACAACCATCATCACGCCCACACACAACCACTCATCACGCCACCACAACCACTCATCACGCCCACACAACCACCATCATCACACCCACCACAACCACAAACCACTCATCACGCCCACCACCACACTCATCACGCACACCACCACCACCACTCATCACGCCACCACCCACCCCACACAACACTCATCACGCCCACCACAACCACTCCTCACGCCCACCACAACCACTCATCACGCCCACCACCACCACACAACCACTCATCACGCCACCACCACACAACCACTCATCACGCCCACCACCACCACCACACAACCACTCATCACGCCCACCACCACCACCACACAACCGCTCACGCCCACCACCACGGCTGCCCACACACGGATACACACCCCTCTCCAAATCTGGGGAGAAAACATTCAATCTGTACTTGTGCCACCAATAAATCTGGGCGGGCGAGATCTCTGAACCCAGCACCTTGACCCTTGACCCGCGTCCCCTCCCGTAACCCCAAGCCCCAGCCTCCCCCCACCCCAAACACCACACACATTTCCTCTCATCACAAAAATGCATCATATTTGTACGCCAAGGATACCAGTTTTGGTTTAGCCATTTATTATATACCCTCCCCCCCATCCCGTGGGCGGTGGTGGAAAGGGTTACAGAGGCACGTAATGGGTTCACAAACTGAACCTCGGAGTTCATTTTGCAAAGTAATCTTGGAAAGCTAGTTACACAATTTTTACCACAAATATACATACGTACGTGTATGTATGTATGTATGTGTACTCACCTATTTGTGCTTGCGGGGTTGAGCTCTGGCTCTTTGGTCTCACCTTTCAACTGTCAGTCAACTGGTGTACAGATTCCTGGGCCTACTGGGCTCTATCATATCTACATTTAAAACTGTGTATGGAGTCAGCTCCACCACATCACTGCCTAATGCATTCCACTTGTCTACTACTCTGACACTAAAAAGAAGTCCCCTTGTGCGTGTGTACCACATTCCAAAGAACAGAAGTCACATTCCGTTGTCACAACAGCTGCACTTCCCGCTGCAACAAAGGACTAGTGAAGGTGCCATCAGTGGAAATAATGTGGGAGATGAAGTGCTCTTCGATCTCAGCATCGATTGGCATAAGGCATTGTACTTTACTTCATGTCGAAGCTTGGGTTCTTTAATCAGCTTGTTGGATGGAATACGAGGACACGGTAATTCGGAAAAGGGTGACCTCACGTGGGCCGGGACATTGTCGTTGTCGTCGCGCTTGGTAGAGAAGATGAACATTATACATCCTGAGTACTGTTGAAGTTTTGTTAATCCATTGGAGGGGGGGGGTGATGAAGGCCTAGAAGGATACAAGCTTTCAAATTTTATATGTTTAATTTAAACAAATCCACGAGGGGCGGTGATGAGGGTTCGAACCTACGTCCGTGTGTATTTGTGTGTATTGAGGTTACCTGGTTGATGGGGTTCTGGGAGTCTTCTACTCCCCAAGCCCGGCCGAGGCCAGGCTTGACTTGTGAGAGTTTGGTCCACCAGGCTGTTGCTTGGAGCGGCCCGCAGGCTCACATACCCACCACAGCCCGTTGGTCCGGCACTCCTTGAAGGAAACAATCTAGTTTCCTCTTGAAGATGTCCACGGTTGTTCCTGCAATATTTCTGATGCTCGCTGGTAGGACGTTGAACAACCGCGGACCTCTGATGTTCATACAGTGTTCTCTGATTGTGCCTATGGCACCTCTGCTCTTCACTGGTTCTATTCTGCATTTTCTTCCATATCGTTCACTTCAGTACGTTGTTATTTTACTGTGCAGATTTGGGACCTGTCCCTCCAGTATTTTCCATGCGTATATTATTTGGTATCTCTCTCGTCTCCTTTCTAGTGAGTACATTTGGAGAGCTTTGAGACGATCCCAATAATTTAGGTGGTTTATCTCGTCTATGCGTGCCGTATATGTTCCCTGTATTCCCTCTATTTCAGCAATCTCTCCTGCTCTGAAGGGGGAAGCGAGTACTGAGCAGTACTCAAGACGGGACAACACAAGTGACTTGAAGAGTACAATCATTGTGATGGGATCCCTGGACTTGAAGGTTCTCGTAATCCATCCTATCATTTTTCTGGCTGACGCAATACTTGCTTGGTTATGCTCCCAAAACGTTAGGTCGTCGGACATCATTATTCCCAAATCCTTGACATGCTGTTTTCCTACTATGGGCAGATTCGATTGTGTTTTGTCCCCTGTATTATGTTTAAGATCCTCATTTTTTGCCGTATCTGAGTACCTGGAATTTATCACCGTTAAACATCATGTTATTTTCTGCTGTCCAATCGAAAACTTTGTTAATATCTGTTTGTAGTTTATCAATGTCTTCAGCAGAGGTAATTTAAATGCTGATTTTTTATCATCTGCAAAGGATGACAAGAGCTGTGACTTGTGTTTTTGTTTATATCTGATATGAGAATAAGGAACAGCAGTGGTGCAAGGACTGTACCTTGAGGTACAGATCTTTTAACTGTGCTCGTACTCTATTTCACTTGACTGTTACTCTTTGTGTTCTGTTCGACAGGAAATTGAGTATCCAGCGTCCTACTTTACCAGTTATATCCATTGACCTCATTTTGTGTGCAATCACTCCATGGTCACATTTGTCGAATGCCTTTGCAAAATCTGTGTATACGACATCTGCATTATGTTTTTCCTCTAATGCCTCAGTGATTTTGTCATAGTGGTCAAGTAGCTGGGAGAGGCATGATCTTCCTGCTCTAAATCCATGTTGGCCTGGATTGTGGAGGTCATTGGTTTCCATGAATCTAGTGACCTGACTCCTGATCACTCAAATACTTTTTTTATGTGGGACGTTAGTGCAACTGGTCTATAATTCTTTGCCAATGCTTTGCTACCACCCTTGTGTAGAGGGCAACGTCTGCTGCTTTATGCGCATCTGGTATCTCCCCCGTGTCCAAGCTCTACCTCCACGAAGGTAGTAGACGAAGGTAAGGGCGAAGAGGTAGAACATCTGGTTGATAGAGCCCGGGTGCATGGGGGAATTGTGTAAAACCCCGGTCTGTTCTTCGGAGAAGCTGCGGGAGACTTCTGAGGGCAGTAGCGCACTCCAGGTTGCAATTCTTTTAACCATGTCGTGGCGTAGTTTGATTAAGGCGCGTCTGGGATCATCCCGGACGTAGGTTCGAACCCTCATCACGGCCCTTGTGGATTTGTTCGTTTGATGCATCACCCTATTGTGATTTCTGTGTGCATTGTTTAATATATATTTAACAAAAATGTGTTTCTGTACTGATTAGATGGACACCGACAGGCTGCGTTGGTTGGAGCACATTCGTAGGCTTTGGTTCGCCTCCGGAATTACATATATTAAAAAATAAACACGTTTAACTACATTACTTAGAATGGGTATCAATCGGGTTGGTAGGTTGGTGAAGGCTTTAGTAGGCATACGGGACAATAGTGCTCGCTTCTCAAGCGAAGCGTAGTGTAGTGTTCATTGTGTAGGGTAGTGTAGTGTTCACTTCTCCACGCGCCTCTGCCTTTACCTTTCATTTCAAGCCCCTTATACCTTTACCACAACCCCCCCCCCCCCGCCTCCTCCCCATGAGGGACACTTCCGTCTCCCCTAAGACTGCCCAAGTCTTACCTCTCCTCCCACACACCCCTTGGCGTACTTCTTCCAAGTAGGATGGACAGCAGAGGGAAGCTGGGATGATGGAAGGGACGGGTTGTGAGAGAGGGACGGGAAGGATAGGGTGGGAGGCTAGAAGGGGGGGGGGGACGATTACAGGGGGGAAATTAGGAAGTGGGAAGGGGCAAGGAGGGTAGGTTTAAGGTCGGTACAAGGACACTGAACACAGCCCTGTTAGATACCGTCCTTGAACCCCACCCCCATGAAGGAATTCCCCACACACTCGCCCCATGAAGGCATTCCTCACACTAATGCCTTCCCCATTATGCCACACACATCCCCATCTGTGGCACCACTGTACAGTATGCTGCACACTTCTCACGTCCCCATTTGATTAGTCGTAACTCACCAGCGGCTGTTGGCCACCAAACACGCACCTGGAATTCTACTCCCGTCAAGAATTGCATTAAAAACTGCCAGATATTAAATATCCAAAGCCTAGGCACCTTACAACTAATATCTCTTGACAACTAAAACTGAATTAGCTCAGATTTACGCAGCAAAACAACTGGAAAATACATAAATCAATAGTAACACACGGCACGTTGTCAAATCTGTCATCGAATGCTATGAACAACTATGTAAGCAGTAATTAGTCTGTAGACTTGTGGCGGGCCTGAGGGCAGAGTCTTGGGTGTTGTGCAACATACTGCTCATAGGGTCTTGGGGTCACTGCAACGCACCAGGGTGATCATGGGTACCCTGCAACACTATGGTAAGATGCTGGGTGCACTGCAAGGCCCAGAGTTAATATACTGCCATTAAAGCAATAATCACTTTCACTCTAATCAAATTGTAGTTTTTTTTTTAACCAGATTTTTGTTTCAATGACCGGGAATTACAATAAACCGAGATCACAGAGACGGTGGATGATGGGCCATGAAGCCTTTTGATGTACGACACTGATCATATATTATATAATGAGAAGATACACATGTACACCCACAAATTTAAATATACATAAACACGGGTAAAGTTGAGAACACACACACACACACACAAATACCCAAAATGATGAACACACAATATATTATACACGAGCACGAACAACATGCGTTTACGAATAAAGCAATTCGCATGTGTTTATGCGAATATTCTGCGCACGTAGTAGAAGCAGGATACGTGCGCACACCGCCTAGTCGCACACCTTCAACACATCCTGTCTAGTTGAAGTTGCAATACTTTACTTGATTAGGCTCAAGAACAATACAGTATATAGGACAAATAAATTAAGGAAAAGTGAATTTTTTCCTGGTTTGTCCAACCGAGACATCGACTCTCCGACTTATCAAGAGAAAAACTGAAAGGAAAATTATCGATGCTGCAAATGGCCCAGTGGCCACAGGAGGGGCTTCGGGAGCCACCTGCTTGATGGAGTTCTGGAGTTCTTCTACTCCCGGGAGCTTGACTTGTGAGAACTTAGTCCAATAGACTGTTGCTTGTAGTGGCCCGAAGGCCCACATATCCACCACAGCCCGGTTGGTAGAAAACTATCCAATTTTCTCTTGAAAATGTCCACGGTTGTTCCGGCAATATTTCTTATAGTCGCTGGGAGGATGTTGAACAACCACGGACCTCTGATGTTTATACAGTGTTCTCTGATTGTGCCTATGGCACCTCTGCTCTTCACTGGTTCTATTCTTCATTTTCTTCCATATCGTTCACTCCAGTACGTTGTTATTTTACTGTGTAGATTTGGTACTTGGCCCTCCAGTATTTTCCACGTGTATATTTGATATCTCTCTCGTCTCCTTTCTACTGAGTACATTTGGAGAGCTTTGAGACGATCCCAATAATTTAGGTGCTTTATTGCATCTATGTACGCCATATGTTCTCTGTATTCCCTCTATTTCAGCAATCTCTCCTGCTCTGAAGGGGGAAGTGAGTACTGAGCAGTACTCAAGACGGGACAGCACAAATGATTTGTATAGTACAACCATTGTGATGGGATCTCTGGATTTGAAAGTTCTCGTAATCCATCCCATCATTTTTCTGGCTGACGCAATATTTGCTGGGTTATGCTCCCTAAACGTTAGGTCGTCAGACATCAATATTCCCAAATCCTTGACATGCTGTTGTCCTACTATGGACAAATCTGATTGTGTTTTGTACGCTGTATTATGTTTAATATCCTCATTTTTACCGTACCTGAGTACCTGGAATTTATCACTGTTAAACATCATGTTATTTTCAGCTGCCCACCAGCAACTGCCCTCCGAGGAGTCGGATCACCCCACCACCAAACGGTAGTGTTCCAAAAGAAAGAGGGAGGTTAATAGCAGAGGGCAATGGGAGACGGAAATTGAGTGATCAAAATTCCCAAAACGGCTTCCAAGGCAGGGAGGAGAACCTGCCCAGCTCCAATACCATAGTACCCACACACAAACAACTTCACGCAAAGAACCGTGTTAAAAATATCAACATGGTTGAACCCATGATCAACCTGCACAGAGGAATGGCAATTATTCCACAGCACAACACACCTGGTGAGAGGAGCAGGTGTGGAGCAGAGTGGTGGCCGGGCGGGGCAAGGCGGCAGCCACACGCCCCAACATCTGGCCCATTAAGATAACATTATGACCTTATCTCCCAGGGGCACGAGGCTACGCAAAAACCTCACAGGGAAAAAAGCAGCAAAGCGGCAGCTTCGGCGGCGGAGGCGGGAACCACCTCACGGCGTTGAACAAATACTGCAAAAACTCCCCCGTTATTGAGGCGTCTGGCGGAGATGTGTGTGTGTAGGGGGGGGGGGGGGAGGGGACCTGGTGACGGCACACCTACACCCACACGCTCTAAGAACACCCTCACACACACGCTAACTAGTAGAGGAAGAGGCTGCCTACTACAACCCACTTCAAAACCATATTCTCACAAAAACCGATTTGGAAAAAAAGGAGGAATATGAAGACATTACCATAATCAATCGACAATTACAAATGTTGAATAAGGGCGGGGCCGAAGAGCTGAAAAAACTGATCATTTTAAGTAAACAAAACGACAATGAATCTTTGAAACTATTAGGGCAATGGTGAACATTTACAAAGCACTATCATATACTGTACTAAGATATACACATTGTAAATTGTAAAAATATATTTAACAGTATCCGCACTAAATTACCAATTGGCGCTGTTACAAGACTTGCAAGTGCATCGCTTTCAACCGCGACTACTGGTATTGATCCACGGGTAAACAGGCCCGACCTCTTGATATGCCACAACATACAATCTTGACCTTGAACCTAGCCAGAAACGTACAAGCAACCCGCCTATTCTATCCCAGAGACATACAGAAAACATGAATG
Organism: Procambarus virginalis; assembly: GCA_020271785.1. Lineage (NCBI taxonomy): Eukaryota > Metazoa > Arthropoda > Malacostraca > Decapoda > Cambaridae > Procambarus > Procambarus virginalis. Next base: position 3,476,951 of record WNGS01167840.1, on the reverse strand, counting down.
TTCGCGAGTCCCCGCTTTTCACAGTACTTTCTACGTTGGGAACCATAGCGTACGAAATGAGACGTACTGGTTCAGAGGCCAAGATGCATAAGCAATGGATAAATTAATTCGTAAGCCTGTGTTGCAGGTATGAGGCCAAGGCGGAGCTGGGTCTTGTGTGGCGCGCCTAGGGAGGATATCGGCAATCACGCGACAAATGCCCAGCTCTGCAAGTGAGCACATAATCAGCATGGCCTCCGGTACCCCCTCCTTACCTAGGAGGTTCCCTGCAAGTGGTTCTGGTTGGTGGTCTGGCTAACCAGGTGTGAAATCCACGGGATCCAATACAGCAAGGACTGAAATGGTTCTCAGACTCACGATTGACAGTTCTTATCCTAGCCGAGCAGGATGATACATAAAGCAATCTATTCCTTCAACTTACTACTTAATTTCAGTCAGAGGGTTTAGAAAGCTAAAAGAACAGGTGTATAACTAGCAATGGGAACAGTTTTTCAAAGGTATCAATCATGCAACATCAACATCTCAAAAGTGGAATAAAATAAAAACAGATTTCTCCTGCTAACACCCCTCAAGTTGCTCACCACGCCGGCACTCTACGCCAACAATATGCAAACATTGCCAGTATAAGCAGCCTGCCCCTGGAAATACATCACCATCTCACAGGTGCCAATATATATATCGTAACTTCAGCATTGAAATTGCCTGTAGTGAAATAGGTCCAGATGATAACTATGACATCTTTGACAAAAAAAAAAAGATTCACTTGCGAAAGCTAAGGCTACCTGACAGCTGGGTGGACAGCGCTTCGAGTTCGTAGTCCTGAGGTTCCGGGTTCCTGAGGCGGAGACAAATGGGCAAAATGTTTCTTTCACCCTGATGCCCATGTTACCTAGCAGTAAATAGGTACCTGGGAGTTAGACAGCTGCTACGGGCTGCTTCCTGGGGGGTGTGTAACAAAAAGGAGGCCTGGTCGAGGACCGGGCCGCGGGGACGCTAAGCCCCGAAATCATCTCAAGATCACCTCAAGATATACCTCCTCCTGAGGAGGATGGCATAACATGCAATACTATGAGAGTGGGCGCTGTGCTGCCAAATAGTTATATGCAGGAACTGTTTAATCAAAATCTGAGGCAGGGGTCTGAAGCTGGAGACAGGGACTCATAATATCCCCACCCAAGCTTGAGGCAAGGTGCCTTACCTGGCAACTACACTCGTGGACTCATACTAAAGCTAAACTCTCAGAAATTCAAACCCATCTCCCTGACAGCCTCTATGTGTAAAGTTCTTAAGAGGATTATACTCGACAGTTTAATGTTCAAATTACACGCCAACTTCCTCCTAACCTGAATGGTTTCCGTACCGGAAGAAGCGCTCAAAACTTGCATTGTTGAATATTATATTAAGCAGAGACCAAGCTCTCAGATGGCATTTACCTCCAAACTGCTTTTCATGCAGCAAACGGGGAAACAATCTTAGAACAACTAGCTTTTATTGTAGTTAAGGGAAGACAGTTGGGTGCCAACAGTAAATATTGTGCACCCTTTGAGATGGGTACACCCCAGGGTGGAGTGCTTAGCCCAACACTGTTCAATGTCCTGATACACAAATTAATATTTAACATTCCCACACTAGCTGACGAAGCTGTCATCTATTATTCTGACGACATTTGTACTGTTGCAAATACCCAAACTCGATTGCAAGGTTTACATGATTCACAAGCTGCTAAAAGCATTGAGTGCGATCTTGTTTTATCAATAGCAAGATCCAAAGCTCTAAGTCAACAAGCGAAACATAGTAACATTGGGCAGCACAAACACCTCAGAGTACCAACAGCGACAATGTAAACGGCATGCATCATGGGTTAAAGGAAAGACTTACACCATGAAGACCCTTAATGGTAAGAATATTGGTAATCAGTGTTAAATACGCTGGAATATTTTACATAATGTTTGTTAAATCCTTAGATCTAACAAACTACTTTACGACATCCCAATAAGAGATGTCGTCACGACATCTCTACCCGGTTCTCTCTCCGCCCACCGCCTTACCCAGTGTTTGATTGGCATCCATCCCCATTATTCTCCCTATTTCTTCCCTTATGACTGATTACTTCACCTTACCCACACAACTTCACTTCTTCCATATGGGTATTTTAAGATCAATTTGGATTTTGTGTATTTATTCCCTTTCCTGAAGATGTTCCAGAGTGGAACGAAACGTCGTAGAAAATATTCCCCTCTAATAATCACCAGAGTTTCTTGACCATAAATGTCGGTAACTCGATTGCTCTTCTTAATCCCGAGAGTATGGATATAGAAGCATAGAAAGCTTACACTATAAGATCAACAACGTCGGCAATGAGGTCATATTAATTTTATTATCATTAATATATATATATATATATATATATATATATATATATATATATATATATATATATATATATATATATATATATATATAGTGAAAGTAGGAAGTTTCAATATAGGTGATGGAGATATATTTTTACCTGTAGCATGCACTCGGCGCTACCTAAACATTTATATTAAACATTAACCCGCACCTTCGGCATCATTATATTACGAAACCCAGACCCCAAGATTGAACTTAAAAACCCTGCCATAACTTACAACCCCAATCTGCAGTAAAGTCCAAACGCTCTGGCTTATAAAAACTGGCAAAACATACTTATCACGATATAAATATAATTCCGAGGCCCCTTTATCTTCCCCCTGCACTGTGGGTTAAGCACCTGGCACTATAACAACCACCTTCCAATACTCCAATTTCCAGGAGGGGGCAGTGGAGGCGGCGTCGGCGCGGCGGCTAAACACACGGTACAGGTAAGGCGCGGGTGATCGCCTCAGAGGAGGAGGAGCTGGTGATCAGACACAAGAGCAGAGGGGCGTGGGTGTGAGTGATGGTGATTTGCGGCTCCTGTCCATCACCTCTTATACCACAGAAAAGAAGAGAAAAAATTGGAACCACCACTTATCTGACGATAAATCTCACCAGAGGAAGCCCAAAAAATTTGTTATTAAATAGTTTGTTAACTCCCTGGTATATTATTTTATATTAAATATATATATATATATATATATATATATATATATATATATATATATATATATATATATATCCGATTTCCCTAAGAAGCCAAGTTTTCTTGAATTAATTGTTTTTCGACTACCTAACCTAACTTTTTCGGATACCTAACCTAACCTATAGATATAGGTTAGGTTAGGTTAGGTTAGGTTAGGTTAGGTTAGGTTAGGTTAGGTTAGGTTAGGTAGGGTTGGGTTGGGTTGGTTAGGTTCGGTCATATAACTACGTTAATTTTAACTCCAATAAATAAAAATTGACCTCATACATAATGAAATGGGTAGCTTTATCATTTCGTAAGAAAAAATTTAGAGAAAATATATTAATTCATGAAAAGTTGGCTTATTAGACAAATCGGGCCTTGCATAGTAGGCTGAGAAGTGCGTTCTGGCTACTAAGTACATTATATATATATATATATATATATATATATATATATATATATATATATATATATATATATATATTATATATATATATATATATATATATATATATGCAATTGACGATCACAAAACACTGATCATTTTATGCGGAAAATCCACAGAGAAAAATGAAAGGAGGTAACGTTTCGACTTTTTTAAAGCCTTTGTCAAACCAGACTGACAAGAGGAGAAGGGAATTGGGAGGATATATAGGCCGACACCTGACCAACCCAACCCTAGGGAAAGAATTAACCAGAGACAGGTAAAGCTTAGCTTAGAATGGTCAAAGAGGATTAAGCGGTCAGAGAAAAAAAGGATGAAAGATTAAAGAAAAGCCTCATGAACATGCAATAAATGAATATATAAATGTAAAATTATAATGAAACATTGTAAGCCTCTTTAACAATTACAGTTTTTTCTTAAACTGTTGTGCAATATTATAACTTAAAAATGGATCAAGGAACTTGATCAAAATGGAACTTTGAACAAAATGGAACTTAAATACTGGAATGTACAAACTTGATCCATTTTTAAGTTATAATATTGCACAACAGTTTAAGAAAAAACTGTAATTGTTAAAGAGGCTTACAATGTTTCATTATAATTTTACATTTATATATTCATTTATTGCATGTTCATGAGGCTTTTCTTTAATCTTTCATCCTTTTTCTCTGACCGCTTAATCCTCTTTGACCATTCTAAGCTAAGCTTTACCTGTCTCTGGTTAATTCTTTCCCTAGGGTTGGGTTGGTCAGGTGTCATCCTTTTTCTCTGACCGCTTAATCCTCTTTGACCATTCTAAGCTAAGCTTTACCTGTCTCTGGTTAATTCTTTCCCTAGGGTTGGGTTGGTCAGGTGTCGGCCTATATATCCTCCCAATTCCCTTCTCCTCTTGTCAGTCTGGTTTGACAAAGGCTTTAAAAAAGTCGAAACGTTACCTCCTTTCATTTTTCTCTGTGGATTTTCCGCATATATATATATATATATATATATATATATATATATATATATATATATATATAGCTTAAAAGTTTTACTTTAGTTTAGGCTCATGGATGGTAGCTGGGAACTGACCGTTGTTGTTATAGATTTAGCTACTCAGAACGAAGTGTCCATGTAGCACGGCCTATGGTGAGCCCGTAGTGGACTTACCTGGCACAGGAGCGGTGCCGGGAACTGACTTCTTCTTGTTATAGATTCAGCTACTCGGAACAAGTTCCAAGTACACGGGCTATGGTGAGCCCGTAACTTACCTGACACAGGAGCGGTGCTGTGTCTATGATGAGGGGAACTGACCGTTAACTTGTGCTTACTAACAATGTTGGCCGTGGGGTGGGAGGGGGGGAGAAAGAGGTGTAGCTCTATATGCCCCGCCTACCACCCCTGCTGGATTACGTGTGTGTGGCTTACGAAGTTTCAGGGCCGCTCCTGTGCCAGCCAGGTAAGTCCATTACCGGCTCACCATAGCCCGTGCTACTTGGAACTTTTAGTACCAAGTAGCTGAATTTTAAACAACAGCAACCCCTGCTGTGCCTGGTGCATTACAGGTACAACATGCCTAGTTGTACTTAACTATTTTGACGTTGAAATTCTTTGTCGAAGATAGCCTTAATTGCAGATAGAGGTGGCTCTCACAACCTCTTTCAGTGCATAAGAGTTGTTGACTACCCTGTACAGGGTACAAGAATTTCCTTACATTCCTTCAGTTCATTTCCGTTTCAGCTTCCACCGTAGTACCACACTCTTGTCCTACCTTCTCTAAATGTAGAGAAACCGTCCTTGTCCACCTAATCTATTTCCCTTCATGATCTTGCATGCTGTGACCATGCTCTCTTCCTTCTGTCCTCCAAGGTTGTCAGATTTAGTTCAAGGCCCTTCCCGTAGCTTAACCCTCTTAACTCATTTTAATGCAAACCTTTGTACTTTTTCCATTTTCGCTTTAGGCTTCATAAGGTACGGATTCCACGCCGGTGCTGCATATTCCAGTGTTGGTCTAACAAATGCTTTGTAGATTTTCTTGAAGCGGTTCTGATTTAGGTTTGTAAACAATGTTCTTATATTTGGCAGCGTCCCATGTGCTGCCGAGTGTGTGTGTGTGTGTGTGTGTGTGTGTGTGTGTGTGTGTGTGTGTGTGTGTGTGCCTCCGGTGTTGTGTTCGAATTATATCCACTCCCAGACCCTTCTCTCTTTCAGATTCCTGTAGTTAACTTCCCTCTATGGTGTAGAGATGCCTACTCTCCCTCTCCCTTCTTCATTACCTTACAGTTGTTGGGATTGAATTCCAGCAACTTGTTTGACCACACCTGGAGTTATCAAGGTCGCCTATAACCTCCTGTAGTCTCCATTTTTACATTCCTCATCAGCTTTGCATAATCTGCAAGCACCGACATGCACGAGCTCACGCCCTCTGGTAGATCGTTCACATAAATTACGAGCAACAGCAGTCCCAGCACTCAACCACGTCTGTCGAGCACAATTTTCTTTCCTAAATCCATGCTGATCTTTTGTCGCAGTCAGTCCTCTCCAGATTGATTGATCACCAGTTGATTGACGGTTGAGAGGCCGGACCAAAGAGACAAAGCTCAACCCCCGCAAGCACAACTAGGCGAGTAGATGTTCTACTCGACCTAATTACTTTCTGTAACACTTTACAGGGAATATTTGTCAGTGACACCCGTGTGTAATGTTGTGCCTCCTTTCTTGAACACTGCGACTACGTTTGCCTTTTACCATACATCTGGGAGACTTTCTGTCTCAAGCGTTTTATTAAATATTTTAGATAACGGGTAATAAAGTATTTCTGAAGCCGCCTTCAGCAGCCACTGTGAGATTACGCTTGGCTCCATTGAACTCCTCACGTCTAGTTCCAGCAAGCGTTTTCTTACCTCCTGTACAGTAACTACAACGTCATCTATTAACCCATAGCGCAAACTCTAGCCTCAGAGAACAGTAACAAGGACAGCGAAATACTATTTTGACTACGAGCATAAAGGAATTTGAATGCACCGAAGAGAAGAAAACGGAGAAGAAAAAGAAGAAGAAAAAGTAGGTGGTGGTGGTGGTGGTGTTACAAACGCACGTTTCTGAAGGGAGTTTATGTCTGGGAGAGACAACCAATACAGTGTTAGGAAGGTAGGTTAGCTAAGGTTATCTGCCGGTAAGTTAGGTTCTCTTTAACAGATAAAACGTAGACAGGTTGATGCTCAATAGAATATTATTAAGTGAATTTTTTCGTATATTTTAAACCCTGAAAGGAAAAAACATCTTGGTTAAGGGTTGACTAAGGCTTATCAACCTGAGGAGAGCTATATTAAGGCCACCACGATAGCTTAGTGACCAACCAACAAGTATAGTTTAGTCCTGAACATAGTCAAAGGGTTAAGTAAACTCTCATTGTATACACACAGAAGCGAGGTACACTTTCGGTGTATATATCCGTTGAAAAAATAAAAAGTTTTATACCGATTAAGATTATAGCGGGTGAATCCAACATGTAGGCTCCAATTTTGCTAAACTATTATAGTTTTGGACAAGGAGTTAGGTCTAAGTTTAAACGTATTAATTCAATTCTGTACTTAATTAAAAACACGAGGACCGGTTGCAAGCGCTTAACTTGCTTAACAAGCCTGCCATAACGGAGGGACCTGGCCTTACACACCTGTCTGCTCTCTATTTGAAGCAGACTCGACAAACGTATGTGGCGAATGTTCGCCACAGAGCAACATGCGAGAGACATGGACTAAGCCGACTTCCAAACGAGGCTTCCATAGTCTCCCAGCCGGGAGCTGCATCTCTCTGCCTCAGGTGGTGGTGGTCCTCACTAGCCTCGCCGCACAGCCGGCTGCTCTCACCGCCAAGATAAGGAGTCGCCGAAGACCTTGCTGGGTTTCTCGGTGGGTATGCGGCTTGCCTTGCAGCCTCCTGGTAAGGTCGGTCGGCGACACTTTGTCACTGCGGCTACCAGATGCACTTTTGTTGCTCCCTGGTTGTGGTGTGACTGACCATGCATGCAACACGAAGCTTTGTAGTGTTGAGGTTGTGTAATGGTCTATTGTAGTAGCGATACCTCTCGTCTCCCCCCCTCCCTCCCCTCTCTTTCCATAACCTGACGGGGGTGTAGGAGGATTGTGAAAGCCCGAATGAACAAGGCAAAGGAAGAGAGAACAGTTGAAAAAGAATAGGAATGATATTGAAAGGTGGCCTAATAGGAGGAAGGAGAAGTATAAGGTTGAGCCTTGGCCGATGGGAAGGATGGGGTGAGGTGGAGTGGGTGTCTCCCTCACACACCTGTTGACCCTAAAACACCAGGTGTGTTGGCTCCCAGCCATTCCCCCGCACTCCCTCCCCCCCCCCAAGGCTGGGGTCATGGTCTACACCTCCACCACCTGGCTCTCGCAACACCCTTGCCTGGCCTACACCTGTGCTCACTTTCCAGGGGTCTTCTACTCTCCATATCCGGCTGGGACTCAGGCTTATCTCGTGATAACTTGATCGGTTACGCAGTTGCTTCCAGGAGCCCGCTGGTTCACGAGCCGGTTGATCCGATATTTGTTACAGGAATTTGTTAAATTTCCTCTTGAAATTTTATATTTTGTTCTGACAATATTTTTCTTTATTTGTAGGTTAAAGAGCCGTGATTCTGTGGTGATCATGCAGTGTTCTCTCACCACCCCGTCCTCTGCAGCGTTCCTAAAGTCACTAAACTGATATCATCAATTTCCAGAACCTAATCATACCGAGGACCCACGGACAGAAATCGGGACATCACGTCTATTTTGCCAGTCACTTTCAGTTTAAAGTACATCAGTTTTCGTCCTTAGGGGGATTTATACATCAAATGTGATGTAGTATTTAAGAGGACGGGTTGCTCTCAGGTGCCTACAGTGATCTGTAATCTTCATACATTGTTTTCTAATTGTGACTCTGGGCACCTCTACTCTTCACTGGCACTATTCTACACATGCAATACCATCTGAAAATGTTTTCTGTATTCCTTCTACTTCAGAATCTCTCGCGTCTTGAAATTTAAGCCGAGAACCACTTACAGAGTCCCGCTGCCCACACCACCACCTGGCCCACCGAACCACCTGGCCCACCGAACCACCTGACCCTAGCTGCCACTTAACCCCCCCCCCTGTCCCACACTGGTGACAACACGCAGGGCCAGGCGCAGTGACCCTAGACCTGGGAGGAGTGAGTGGCGCCAGGGGTCTCTAGCTCGGCGCCACCTGCTCACCAGGTCAGTCACATCTCATTAACCCCGGACAGGTGACCCACTTCCTTATAGGCCAACAGCAGCTCAAACCTTTTGTACACAAAAGATTCACAATTCGAAGCATCACTTTGCTATGAGGACTGAACATTAGTCTTCCCAGGTAACATTAACACTCTCAACGCGTTTATTGTTGTTGCAATATCGTGAAGATAACGTCCTCGTTACGTTGTGTGTTACCGCAATCTTCCCGTCATCAACAAATGAAGAAACCGTTTGAAAACTGCACTTTCGGAATATTCTGACTCTAGAACCGACATATTCAAGGAAAACAGTAATTTCTAAGACTAGGGATGGCCAAGACCTAGGACTGACATTACCTGGAGAGGGTTCTGAGTGTTGTTCTGCTCCTCGAGCCCGGCCTGGGGCCAGGCTCGGGGGCTAGCTGTCTGTGTCTGAGCGACAGTCAGACAGACACAAGAAGTTGGAGGCCAGACGCCTGGAGCTAGCCTCATTAAACGTTTCTGGATGACACATTGATCAGCAGGTGGGTGAGGTGGGGCTGGGGCTGCCGGAAGTCAGCCCCATTCCCCCTTTAATAGAATCGGCTCCTATTGCGACTCCCATAAAGTTTGGAATGTGGGTTTTTCTGGAACTTTTCACCAGTAGTTCTGCCGTTCACCAGAGACAAGACATAACCACATTAAGGCTGTATCCAAGCTACAATAGTACAAAGATGTAGTCGTTATGTTGTGTGTTTGCTGGGTGAATATAGAGTTGTGTAAGAGGAGGGAGAGAGGGAGTCCGGGCACCGGGGGGTACACCACGAAGCACACAATGAATATGAACTAAGCGGCAATGCTTAAAGAACAGGAAGTGGGCGACGTGTCCGAGGTTGACAAGATGTGACTGACCTGGTGAGGAAGCAGGTGACGCCTCGCAAGCGTCCCCGTCACCCCCCCACCCCCCTGTACAGGTTACGTAAATGGACACTTAAATGCTTGATGACTCCTGACGTGGGCCACCAGCAGCCACAACGTCTGCGGGAGTAGTGTGAGGGGGGGGGGGGCAAGAGTGCCTACCAGAGCGGGGATGCCACCGGCAGTTACAAACTGGTTTCGTCACTCTCTTTTATCACCGTTTAACAAGCGTTAAAGTCTGACGTGTCTTTCCAAATAGCAGCTGCTTCACGGGGACCAATAGTTAAGTGGAACTGACCGCCTCCACCACTGCTTGATTCCTGCCACACCTGTTGACCCGCTCACCTCAAGCCCCGTGCATCTCTTACCAAGAACGTTCGCTCCGTAAAACAAACTTTCCTATGCAACTGGCCTTGCAACTTGTGAACTTTTCACCGCCTGCATCTTTTGTCTCTGAAACAACCCCCCTACACCACCTGTACACGGAACCTGACCACCTACATTACGTGACCATACTTACTCTTGCCCCCCCCCCCCCACACACACAGGCGAAAAGATTACCCACATGAGCCACAGGGACGTTAGAAACAACTTTTTCAGTGTCAGAGTAAGTAAACAGGTGGAATGCATTAAGTAGTGATGTGGTGGAGGCTGACTCCATACACAGTTTCAAATGTAGATATGAGAGAGCCCAACAGGCTCAGGAATCTGTACACCAGTTGACTGACGGTTGAGAGGCGGGTCCAAAGAGCCAGAGCTCAACCCCCGCAAGCACAACTAGGTGAGTACACACACCGCCACACCGATGGCAGAAATATAGACGAGTATACTTGGCCAAGTCTACTTGTCGCACGGAAGACTTGGCTCTAGGGGCGGCCTCTCTGCCTCCGTGTATATAGTGCAAGTGTCACTCCAGACTTTACAGCTGTATAATCTGGTCTTCAAGCTTCAGCTTAAGTAGGTCTATATTACCTCTTGTCTGCAGCTTATTCCGCATCTTTATCTGTGCTCATAGTCACTACCTGTTCCTTTTGACTTGTTCCCATTAGAGACGGTGCGGTCTTGCCCCCAATCTGTCCAGACAGTTAATAATTTGTCCTTATTACGGCAAGCACCCTCAACATTCCGATGCTTCAGTGACATTAAGAACACACCCCGACCGAGAAATATTGCCGGAACAACCGTAGATATCTTCAAGAGAAAACTAGATAGTTTTCGTCAAGGAGTGCCGGACCAACCAGGCTGTGGTGGGCCTGCGGGCCGCTTCTGGGAACAGCCTGTTGGACCAAACTCTCACAAGTCAAGCCTGGCCGGGCTTGGGAAGTAGAACAACTCCCAGAACCCCATCAAGCAGGTAAGCAGGAACGTGCTCAAGTACTTTCCATACTCCCACAATGTGTTCACCAGCACCCCACAGCACCCGGCGCCGCCGCCACCTGCTGGTGTTGGCTTCCGTCTACCTTTTGAGGTGCGGCCGGCAGAGTCCCCTAAAATAATGGGGACTTTCTTCACCAGCAACCGGTAATTTCCCAGCAAGACTTCACCGTACATGAAGCCAACAACTCCTGCCAAGACTCGTTATGTGCTCCCTATATGGTCGTCCTCCTCACAAACGCCACCTGATCAACACCATCCCACCAGCACCTGTTGTACTCGCCCTCTGCAGCTGGCACACCTGCTGTGCCCACCCTCTGCAGCAGCTGGCACACCTGCTGTGCCCACCCTCTGCAGCAGCTGGCACACCTGCTGTGGCCACCCTCTGCAGCAGCTGGCACACCTGCTGTGGCCACCCTCTGCAGCAGCTGGCACACCTGCTGTGGCCACCCTCTGCAGCAGCTGGCACACCTGCTGTGGCACCCTCTGCAGCAGCTGGTACACCTGCTGTGCCCACCCTCTGCAGCAGCTGGCACACCTGCTGTGGCCACCCTCTGCAGCAGCTGGCACACCTGCTGTGGCCACCCTCTGCAGCAGCTGGCACACCTGCTGTGGCCACCCTCTGCAGCAGCTGGTACACCTGCTGTGGCCACCCTCTGCAGCAGCTGGCACACCTGCTGTGGCCACCCTCTGCAGCAGCTGGCACACCTGCTGTGCCCACCCTCTGCAGCAGCTGGCACACCTGCTGTGGCCACCCTCTGCAGCAGCTGGCACACCTGCTGTGGCCACCCTCTGCAGCAGCTGGTACACCTGCTGTGCCCACCCTCTGCAGCAGCTGGCACACCTGCTTTGCCCACCCTCTGCAGCAGCTGGCACACCTGCTGTGCCCACCCTCTGCAGCAGCTGGCACATCTGCTGTGCCCACCCTCTGCAGCAGCTGGCACACCTGCTGTGCCCACCCTCTGCAGTAGCTGGCACACCTGCTGTGCCCACCCTCTGCAGCAGCTGGCACACCTGCTGTGCCCACCCTCTGCAGCAGCTGGCACACCTGCTGTGCCCACCCTCTGCAGCAGCTGGCACACCTGCTGTGCCCACCCTCTGCAGCAGCTGGCACACCTGCTGTGCCCCCTCTGCAGCAGCTGGCACACTGCTGTGCCCACCCTTTGCAGCAGCTGGCACACCTGCTGTGACCACCCTCTGCAGCAGCTGGCACACCTGCTGTGCCCACCCCTCACCAGCAGCTGGCACACCTGCTGTGACCACCCTCTGCAGCAGCTGGCACACCTGCTGTGCCCACCCCTCACCAGCAGCTGGCACACCTGCTGTGCCCACCCCTCACCAGCAGCTGGCACACCTGCTGTGCCACACCCTCACCAGCAGCTGGCACACCTGCTGTGCCCACCCCTCAACAGCAGCTGGCACACCTGCTGTGCCCACCCTCACCAGCAGCTGGCACACCTGCTGTGCCCACCCTCACCAGCAGCTAGCACACCTGCTGTGCCCACCCTCACCAGCAGCTGGCACACCTGCTGTGCCCACCCTCACCAGCAGCTGGCACACCTGCTGGTGAGGGTGTGCCCCTTCTCCCACACTACTCAGGCAACATCAGACCTTGCTCACAGCCCCCCCCCCTACCTCACAACACACTACTCATAAAGGTTACCGAGCGGTCCACGTATGCTTCAAGACCAGAACTGTCACACCCTCTTTGGTTTTCCGTTTCTCAATTCCCCTCTGTGGTGTGGCTGGTCCCCTCACCTGCCGCGCCACCCCTGCCTACTAACACCACACCTACCACCCCACATTACCTTACAGGCTTTAACATAATCGCTGCCTAAAGTACAAGACACAATGGTGTCACTGATTCTTCTCGCCACGAAGCCACGGTACAGTTGCTAGTACAAATCCTCATGCAATGTAAATACACAGTCATACCTGGCACACGCTGCCAGGTGTACACGCTAATCACAACTGTGGATTATAAACATCATTTGGACACACGACTGGGGCGCGGAAGATGCCATACACACTGGGGAGAAAAGCTTTCAGTTCAACGAGCAACTATGTTGTATCCATGGAATCACCGATCAGTTTTAGTTGTAAATGCCACGACGGAAATCCAATGTAAAAATTCAGCTGGGATTCTGCAGGAATAATTGGGGGAAAGTAGGGGAATATTTGACAAGCCGCCGGCTACCTGTGACCATCGAGGACACCACACTACAAACACTAACTACAACACAGCCATCAGCCACCGTACTTGCACGAGACGAGACTTGTGTTACAAATATATCACCAACATATTATATATATGGAGGTATATATATCTCACCATTCATATTGTGTTAGATATACACCGCTGTACAAACTGCTACCAACAGTTTCTAATTATAATTAGAACCAATGTAACAAATCCAATTAAACATATAAAAGACTACCCAAACAGGCGCCCACTAATATTTTTTCTCCCGTCATTAATTGTACGAGACAAACCCTCATTTTATAGCGCCCCGCCCGCGCCTGCGGGGAATAATGGCGCAACCACACAGCTTATTGCTGTATAAACATATCTGCCACGGCCCAACCTGTGGCCGTGTTGTATATTGGGACTGTGGTGGTGGTGACGGTGGTGGTGGTGGTGGTGACGGTGGTGGAGGAGCTGTGTGGTGGTGACGGTGGTGGTGGTGGTGGAGCTGTGTGGTGGTGACGGTGGTGGTGGTGGAGCTGTGTGGTGGTGACGGTGGTGGAGGAGCTGTGGTGGTGGTGGTGACGGTGGTGGAGGAGCTGTGGTGGTGGTGGTGACGGTGGTGGAGGAGCTGTGGTGGTGGTGGTGGTGGTGGAGCTGTGTGGTGGTGACGGTGGTGGTGGTGACGGTGGTGGAGGAGCTGTGTGGTGGTGGTGCTGTGTTTGTAAGACCGTATACCAGTGGTGTTTCTGATATGAACATTCAATGATGAATAAATATGTCTTGTGGTGCCTGATGAATATTTAATCTTGTGTTAAAGGTGCATCGACCTTCACGTTGTTACCCAACATTACACAGTGAAGGGTTAGTGAGAGCGCCTACTGTCAAGAGCTCCGTGAGCCGAGATGTCTTCTTTTTTATTACTAATACATGAGGCACATCTGCATTAGTGCAGCTGCCCTAGACTATATGAAGTGGAGTACAATGTGTCAAAAAAGCTAACTACGTATGCTAAAAAAAATCCCCATCACACAGGATGGTTAGTCATACAGAGACATGTGATAAGCAGTCTGCACTGGCAGATTCCGGATGCATTTTGAGGATATCATCAACACAAGATTGAATAAGGTAGCAGTGGTAATAAAGGTCCCCATCTCGCAGGATGGTTAGTCATACAGGGCCATATGTTTAGTAGCCTGCACTGGCAAATTTTGGGTACACTGTGAGGATATCTTCAAGAATACGAGAGTGAATAAAGTAATTACAAAGCTCCAGGTACCTCATGCCAACTGGTCTAGAAAGGTCTAATAACTGGGCATTCAGTGATGTAGTGCGGGAGATCGTGCCGTAGTTCCTGCTCACAGAGTTTGCAACTGGAGTGCTCAGGATTGGGAGATCCGTCACCTGCAGCCACCTGCCACAGGTAACGGTAACCCAACCTGATACTTGCAACCACTGTGTCGCACAGTCTAGTGGACGTTTTGTGCTGCCCATAGATGTAGGTTTCAGATCTGAACAAATCATAGCTTTTTATACTAGTACTTTCAGGTCGTTGGGAGTCAGTAAGTTCTTTCCTATCAGATCTGAATGTTTGGATCAATACAGTTTTGACAGCAGAGATGGGGATACCTAGATCTAAGTCAACTTCAAACTTGTTACACGCTAATTTGGCTGCAATGTCTGTTTCATTATGATGGGTTATATTTATATGTGAAGGTATCCATACAAAGGAAATTCGAGACCCTTTACTCTGTGCATCAATTAGGTCTTTTATAATTGGGAGTATGAGGTTCTTGCTATCGATCTTCCAAGAGAAGTTTTCGATTGCTTGAAGAGCAGACTTTGAATCACAGAATATTATTCCTCCTCCAATGTTTTTTAATGTACTGGTAGCTAAGTGTAATGCTGCTAGTTCTGCTTGTGTGGAGGTCAGCCAGTTGTTTAACCTGACACTGACAGTCTTTGTGCAAATATTATTTCTATAAAACCTACATGCTGCTGCAGTCCGTCCAGTAGAGGATTGGACTGAGCCGTCGGTGTAGACACAGTGCTCGTGAGATCTTAAACCCTCGATGGAGGAGGCAATTGTTTCAAGAGTGACAGCTTTGAGAAGAGCAAGATTCTCATTATCTTTCTTGGTGACAGGTGTGTATGATACTTGAATGGTGGGGTACAGATAAAGAGGAATATCAGAGATAGGTAGATTGCACTTAAAAGGGATGTTAAGTATGAGGAGATTGTAAGCATTGTTCCTCAGCCATTTATCATAAAAGGAGTGAGTTGGTATATCGGCACCGGTCAATAGGGTGTTAACAGCACTAAATATTTTGTCTTGAGTAATGCAAGAGATGTAGGGTCTCTCATGACTTTAAGGCAAAAGGTGGTGTTGACTTGCATTATTCTCTCTTGTATGGTTGGAAGCTTCAGTTCTTCCCGCATGTTGATGATTCTTGTGCATCTTGCCTGCCGGGCTCTAACAACACAACTCTACGGTCGCGGAAACCCAAGTTTACCTCACTTGCTAGCGAGCGAGCGCGCGCACACGCTGCTGGCGCAACGACCCAACGTGGGTGGTTGTGGGTAGAGGTGTGGGTGGAAGCACAGGTGGATTGTGGGGTGGGCAAGTGTGTGTAGAGGTGTGGGCAGAGGTACAGGTCCACTGTGGGTCAGTAGTTCAGTATCTCACCACCAATAAGCCTTCACACACATCCACCACCCTTCACTGCTACCTGCAGCTCTAGAGCCCCCACACCAACGTCACCATCGCATCGCCACGTTACGTGTTACTCAAGGACACTAACCAACGTCTGGGTGCTTGAAGTACCGCTAACCACAAGTAAAACTCCTTTCACCAGGCCCGAAATCACCTGAGCAGGGCCGAGAGGAATTTCATTTTGACGGAGGTCAGTAACCCTTACCCACGATGTTAACTGTCCACCATTTCCTCCGTCAGTGACAGCAATGCACAACTTAAATGCCACAGCTGAATGTCGGGTCATTCGCCTCAGGTAACCTTAAATTACGAGATGATGGACTTCACCAACTTGGGGATCTCTGGAGAAACATTTGGAGGCGTGTTGAGTATGGCTAGTCGTCGATATTTATATAACATGTTGTACAACATTTTATATTATATATATACATAATATATATTATATATATTATTATTATATATATTATATATATTATATATTATATAATATTTATATAAACATATATATAATATATATAAATATATATATTTACTTAGGAGTACCACCTCTGGTGCAAGTATATATATATATATAAAGGACTTTTCTGAATACTCTTTATTTTCTTCTCCGAGGCTATGGGTCCCTACACTTGCACCAGAGGTGGTACATTATATATATAATATATATATATATATATATATATATATATATATATATATATATATATATATACCTATATGTAACTCCTTTTTTGTAACACAGTTCAAATAAAGCAAATATATATGTGTACATACAAAAGAATGGGGGTGGTAGGAGAAGAAAATATTAGTGTTCAGTGAGAAACCACAAGGTCTCCTCTGAATACGTTTTATTTTCTTCTCCGAGGCTATGGGTCCCCACATTGGCCCCAGAGGTGGTACCCTCACAAACTTTTATATATATATATATATATATATATATATATATATATATATATATATATATATATATATATATATATATATATATATATATATTATTTATCTATTGAACTTATATATATATTTCGACATATCTAATATATATGTAGCACCTAGTGCCCGCCGGCGGCACTTCTCGGCCTACTATGCAAGGCCTGATTTGCCTAATAGGCCGTGATTTTCATTAAATTGTTTCCAATGATTCGAATTATATTATTATATTATATTTATTATAAGAACATAAATTATGACTTCGTTATGTTGGTTTAGGTTAGTTTAAGATAGGTTAGTTGGTAGGGTTTGTTAGGTTCGGTCATATAACTACATTAGTTTTAACCCAAATTATAAAAATTAACTCATACGTAATGAAATGGATAGCCTTATCATTTCATAAGATTTTTTTAAATACATAAATTCGGAAAACTTTGCTTATTAGGCAATCTGGCCTTGCAGGGTAGGCCGAGTACTGCGTGCTGGCTACTAGGGACAAATAAATTATATATATATATAATATAGCCCAATATTATATATATATATATATATATATATATATATATATATATATATATATATAATATATATATATATTATATATATATATATATATATATATATATATATATTCACCAAAAAATCCCAAAACACTCCGACCCCTCGCAATGAAACTCTCCTCCTCATTACAAAGTATAAATGTAGTTTAGCATCAAGCTTGAGACAATAAGGAAGGAGTTGACCCCCGGGGTCAACAACCCTGCGACGGTAAGCCGGTAATTAGCACAGGTGTGTGACCCCAGCCTCCGCCCTCCCACAGGGGACCACCGCCTCCCGCCCAGCCTAAGTGCCAATTAAGTGACATTCACTAACCCTTTCCTCCGGTGAGTGTGGCTAAACTACCCACGATATAACCGCTAGAACACTCCCAGGGGGGTAGGGGGGGGAGAATAGACTCAGAGAGGACAGTGCATGGGGGGGGGGGGGAAGGGTAGACCCGGAAACTCGCCAAGCCCTACTGAAGCTGCTGTTATCCCGAGAAGCGTTATTATTACGGTGTTCTTAATTGTACTGAAGCGCCTGAAATTTTGACGCAGTAACGGATAGCGTTAAGTGTGAGGTTTGCCATTAAACACTCCAGGGGGGCCAGATTCACGAAGCAGTTACGCAGGTTCTTACGAACGTGTACATCTTTCTTCAATCTTTGACGGCTTTGGATACGCTTATTAAACAGTTTACTATTATGAAAACTTCCCAAATCAACTGTTGTTATTGTTATAAACAGCCTCGTGGTGCTCGGAGCCCATTAACTGCTTAATAATCGTAAACAAAGCCGCCAAAGATCGAGAAAAGATGTGCAGGTTCGTAAGTGCTTGCGTAACTGCTTAGTGAATCTGGCCCCTGATCAACCAATACAGTACGTATTGGTTTATATATTCCCGTTAACGTGTGAATGGCCCACACACCACTTGTTCTTCCGACTGACGCTAGTACAGCTACTACAAGACGCACGACTACAAGAGGCACGACTACAAGAGGCAGCCCACAACAACTACTTGGTTGGTGGAAGGCCAGGAGGGAGGAAGAGCAGTGAGAGTGTGTGTACTTACTTGTAGACGACCTCGTTCTTGGGGATGACCTTGCCCTCTGTGAACACCTTGGCGTGCTCGATCCCATGGCTGGTGAGTACCTGTACAACAGACATGTGTCTTAGTCAACATGGTATGGGGGGGACAGGGAGTGGGAGGTAAGTGGGTTGGTGGGGTGGGTTGGGAGTGGGTTGGGTGGTAGGAAAGGGGTTCTGTGTGTTGTGGGGGGGGGGGGGGGTGGAAGTCTGTGTGTGTGTGGGGGGGGGGTTGTATACCTTAACTGGGTTTCGATAGTTATTCTACCTCCACAAGCCCGACGCGGAGCTAGGCTTGACTTGTAACTTTGTCCAACAGGCTGTTTTTAGGAGCAGACCCATGCGTCCACTACATGCAGACTGGTCCGGCATGACTTACAGGACCTCTTTAATAGTTTATAGAACACATCCACTTTTGCACCATCAATATTTCTGATGCTTGCTGGAAGGGATTGAAAAAAACTACTCCTCACTGTGTCGCATTTTCTACCATATCATATCTTCAATCCAATATATTATTTTATTGTGCAAATTTCGGACCTGGTCTTATATATCTTCCATGTATATATTATATGGCAACTCTCTCTTCTCCTTTTTAAGAGAGAAACATTTCGAGAACTTTGAGACAGTCCCAATAATTTAGGTGCTTTATGCTTAACCTGCGTGCCGTAATGTTCTCTGTAGTCCCTCTATGGCACACACTTATCCTGCTCCTAAAGGGAAAGTGAGTACCGAGCAGTGCTCACGGCGAGGGAGTGACTACCGAGCAGTGCTCACGGCGAGGGATGGACTACCGAGCAGTGCTCAGCAGCCTTTTTACTTAGTACTACACCGAGTGCTCTTGACACTACATACTCTTGTATTAAGACTATGTAGTACTTAATACTATCCCTACAACGCTGTGCGAATTAGTGGCTCTAGGCATAGTATGTATTAGCTCTATCTAGAGATCCAACATTCCGTTTGTAACATTTTGAATGTATGTTTACCTGAATAAACATGTATTTATATTATTATTCATTTATTACTAGTACACTTCTTTACAAATACCAAGTTCCAAGAGTAGAGATGGGGTCCTGAGTGTATGGAAATGTTGTCAATGTCTTTCAAAAGCCTAATGCGAATATGTTAATATTAGTTATATATATAGTCAGTTTTGGACAGCGTTCAATGTCGAATCTGTCCAGATCTTCAACTTTCATAATTTATTAGGATGCTAAGAGACATAGCCCAATACTGTTCTTTTTAATATTCACTAATCTCATGCCCAAGGTGTATGAACTTGTAAGTACAGATCCAAAACTGGTGGGCTGTTCATTTTGAGTTTGCACATGTGAAATAATATTTACAAAAATTGCTCTTTCTGTTTTTCTGTTTTCAATTGCATTTTCTACAGTCTGGAGTGACCGATTCAGATCCTGCTCCGTTTAATCACTCCCCCCTGTTTAAATTACACCTTTGGTGGGATAGTTGTGTATGAGTATGTGGCTTGTATGAGTGAGGTGTGTGCTTGTGTATGGATAACTGGGGTGTATTGGTGGGGGTAGTGTGCATAATGTGCATCGTGCGTATTATTATTATTATTATTATTTTATATATATATATATATATATATATTATAATATATATATCTATATATATATATATATATATAATATATATATATATATTATATATAGATAGATAGATAGGGCCCTATCACTTATAAGATTTAAAAGTTAAGAATTATTGAGAGGACAGAACTGCAATTCTCAGTTATCAAAAGTCATAAGAGAAATATTACTATTAATCCTGAAGAACTCTTACTCTGTGTAATCACAATGGCCAGATTGAACACTACAATCCAACACACACACCACACACACACACACACACACACACACACACACACCACACACACACACACACACACACACACACACACCACACAGACTCACGTCGGGTTGGTAGTAGCGAGAGGTGTTTGTGGTCGACGACGAGCCCCAGGTGGGCAGTGGTCCATCAGGGTCCGGGGGCTGAACCATTCACATTCCTTCACCTTACTCATGATCCCCTGTAACAACAACAATTTACAATTAAAACACCACTCCATATAAAAATAAAATAATAATAATGTACACACAATATATATATATTATATATATATTATATATATATATATATATATATATATATATAGGTTCGGAGTCTTTTAATTGAGTAGAATATAGCTGTGCATTAATTGATTGTTGATTGCTGGTGTTGACTTTTTGATGTGTAGTGCCTCGTAGATGTCGAGCCTCCTGCTATCTCTGCTGTATCAGTCGATGATTTCTGTGTTGTTTGTTAAGATTTCTCTGGTGATGGTCTGGTTGTGAGAGGAGATTATATTTTCCTTGATGGGGCCCTGTTCTTTATGCATTGTTAATCGCCTGGAAAGAGACGTTGTTGTCTTGCCTATATACTGAGTTCTTTGGGGTACAGTCCCCAAGTGGGCATTTGAAGGTATAGACGACGTTGGTTTCCTTGAAGGCGTTATGCTTGGTGTCTGGGGAGTTCTTCATGAGTAGGTTGGCCGTTTTTTGGTTTTATAGTAAATCGTCAATTGTATTTTCCGATTTTTGTCTGTAGGGATAACGTTCCTATCAACAATATCTTTCAGAACCCTTTCGTCCATTTCATGAGCCGTCAAAAAGAAGTTCCTGTAGAATAGTCTAATAGGGGGCACATCTTGAGGTTATCTTAAGATGATTTCGGGGCTTTAGTGTCCCCGCGGCCCGGTCCTCGACCAGGCCTCCACCCCCAGGAAGCAGCCCGTGACAGCTGACTAACACCCAGGTACCTATTTTACTGCTAGGTAACAGGGGCATGGGGTGAAAGAAACTGCCTATTGTTTCTCGCCGGAGCCTGGGATTGAACCCGGGACCACAGGATCACAAGCCCAGTGTGCTGTCCGCTCGGCCGACATGTGTTGTGTTAGTTGACTCTTCAAAGGTTACATGGCGTTTCACTTGTCTTTTTATGATGTCTTCAACAAAACCATTAGAGAAGCCGTTAGAGAAGTGTAGTCCCACACCAACTATCTACCATTCTTCATTGATCCCATTCAGACGGGATCACAGGTTCACCGTGATCCCGTCTGGGCGACCGACAGGCTCGTCAGAGTTGCGGAGCATTAGGAAACGGGGTTCTCTCTCTGCTGGACAACCGGCTGCGGTAAGGCTTCTTTCTCTTAATAATGTCATTAACCTCGCAGTGTCTTGCATGCCATCCTCCTGTCCTTTGACAGAGAAGGCCATGCCGTCCGTACCTGTCGGCCACTGCCTCGCCGCAAATACACTTGTATTCGGTGTGGACTGGGACAGCGAGGCGGAGAGCCACAGCAATTCGGAGGGCCTGCGGTGTGAGACGAGTGCCGGTTGCTGACATTGGGGGTTGCTAATAGGAAGTCATCAGGAGTGCCAAGATCAGGCTGGGCTACTAGATGACAAGCCCCCAATCCTGAACACCCTGTGTGGAAACTCCGTGAGCAGGAGGAACTGGGTCATATTCTCCAATACAAAATTTAATGTCACCGAGATAGCTCGAACTTGGCATTATATTAAGCTATCCATTC